>VDFB02362960.1:0-45481 GCA_007258455.2 Sequoia sempervirens | reverse complement strand
CCCCATCGTCGGTAAACTTTTTATCGGGTGTAGCACGGCCCCCCATATAACCCCCCACCGCCGGTAAACTTTTTACCGTGACTGGTAGTGCTGGCGGGACACACCAACCGGTACCACGGGAGCGCCGGAGAGTCGAACCCATGGTGGGCGCCCTGTGACAGGGAACACCTTAACCAACTGGGCTGGGACCGACGCCCCAGTTTAAAAGATCTTTTAAAGTAAGTAAATTTATATAATTATATAATTATAAATGAAATTTTGTTCATTATCCTTTTACTTTATAGTTGTCTTTAATTTATTAATTTATTTTATTTTATCTGCAGGGTGTTTTCCTTTGTCTCTTTTGTGTTAATTTCACTTTTATCCCATTTTCTATTCTCTTTTTTTTCTTCTTAGTTTTTTCTAATTTCCTAATAAACCTCAAACCTTGAATTGTGTGCCACCATCATTCTCTCTCCTCTCTCTCTTTAGCTTATCTTGGTATGCAACAAACCATTTGTTCTCTTTCAACTCTCTTTCATCCCAATGATGGATCATGTAGTGTGATTCGAAACGTTGATGAAAAAGTGACAATCAAATATAAAAATTATACTCAAAAAACAAGAACAAGAGAGCCTATTAATCCTACCTTGAGGAGGTTCACAGTACAACATAATCCAATTAATAAGTTTAACCCACTAGATTTTTTTGTGTATTTTATTTGTTGATTACTGGCGATGAACCTAAATCTTTAATGGAGGTTCTCTTTTAAGAGTATAGTGAGTATTGGATGCAAGCCATGTAGGAGGAGATGATAGCCTTGAATAGTTTTGATACCTAGGATATTTTCACTTTCTTGAGAGAATAAAGCCCATTAGTTGTGAATGTATGTACAAAAAATAAATTTGGTATAGATGTTTGGTTAGAGTTGTACAAGGAAAAACTAGTGGCTAAGGGCTAATCCCAAAGAGGGTGTTTATTTTGGTGAAATTTTCTCTCTTCTTGTTGTGTTATCTTTTATTAGATTCATTTTATCCATTACTAAAACTTGTGATTATAAAGTTAAGATGTTAATTTTTTTTTCTTTCATGGGGATCTTAAGGAGGAGATTTATATGTGATGATATGATGGTCTTATTGTGAAAAGAAAGGAATAGTTGGTTTGTGGGTTGAAATGATCATAATATGGTCTAAAATAGTCTCCTAGGAAGTGGTACCAAAATTTTGATATCTTTGTATTAAAATTTGGTTTTATTAAGAGCAAGGAAGATCATTGTGTTTATATTAAAGATTATTTATGATCAAATACCAATGATTATCTTGTCTATGGATGATATATTGTTTATTGGTTAACAATAAGGTGATGATTATGGATCTCAAAACTTATCTTTTTAACATATTTTCCAAGAAAGACTCGGGGGATGAAAAATATATTCTTGGGATGGAAATTAGCAAGGATTGGGTACAATAGATCTTTGGTTGAGTTAGAGAAAGTTTGTGGATACCATTTTGTGATGATTTAGTATGCATGACTTTAAGCTACTGATCCTAGTTATTATTGGTATTAAGATAATTTTATACACATTTCTTGAATTTGATGATAATTTTGATATAATTTATAACATGACTTAATTGTTAATTTTGTTGGTAGTTTGATGTATGCAATAGTTTGCACTAGACCAAATATTGTCCAAGTAATGGGAGTTTTGAACAAGTTTTTCTCTAATCCTAGTAGAGAGCATTATAATTTTATTAAAAGAGTATATAGATATTTGTGTGGAACTTCTAATTACTATTTGTGTTATCATGGTACTCATGATGTGGATAATTCATTTGACATACAAGAATTTATCAATGTAGACTGGTCAAGTCACTTACATAGTCGAAGGTCCACTAGTGTCTATGTTTTCTCTCTATATGGATGTGTAGTGAGTTGGATGAGTAAAAGGAAGAATACAACTTATTTTTCCACTAGATAAGTAGAGCCACACATTCCTCAAAGGAGGAAATTTGGTTATAGAGACTCAATACAAACTCAGTGTTTCTAATTGTAGGATTTTTAGAATTGAATGTGATAATTAGAGTGTTATTTTTTGGCCAAAAATATTATGTATCATGCTCATACTAGAGGCATGTTGATTTGTAGTCTCAATTTTGGCTAGAAATAGTTGATAATGGTAAGGTTTTGTTAGAGAAGCTTGACACTATAGATAATTTAAATTGATTCGTTTACAAAGCCAAGTGATCATAGATAAGTTCTCTTGGTGTAGGGAGTCCATGGGCCTTAATACTTGTACTTAATTGTATTTATTTGATATATGGATGCATTTGAAATGAATAATATCATGCAGGATAATATTAAAATTAAGGTGCCATTCACCTTGCAATTCTATGAATAATTCATGTATCTCCAACACTTTTGGAAAGTGTCCTTGAATGCCTAGAGTGGAATTACGAAATATTTTATAATTTAGATTCCCCAATAATCTTGATATTAGTTGTCATATGCATTTATGAAGGACCTGGAGTTGGTAGTGGTGGTTATGAATATATTTTTAGAAAATTTCTCAACTTGGGCATGACAATCGAGAAGTGGAGCACCCTGAATGTTGTTGGTGAGTCTTTTGATTTGGGTGATGATTTTTGGACACCTACCTTGGGAAATGTGCAATTTTGGAAGAGTTACAAGTCAAAGATGTTGTCTATGACTGGTATAGAGATTATTTTGACTAGTTTATGGCTCATTGAGATTTAAATTTACTATTCTTAGAAGAGCCTCTTCATTTTGGATGTGTGATGTTTTTCATTTTACCATGGTTTTATGATACATTATTTTGGTAAACCATTTTTGATATTCCTCTTTCATTTATCTTAAAATTAGAGATATATGTAGTTTGATGAGATTGTTTTATAGTTACACATGTGGTGTTGGAGTACTATTAAAGTGAAGAGAGTGTTAGTGTGTAGATGTATCTCATATTTAAAGATTAATATATACTTGTCTTCTTTCTCATGTGTTCTTTTTTCCAAAAGGGTATGTCCATGTGAATCCTATGTTGAAATGGTTGTTGATTTATGAAATTATTTTAATAATCTTATGGTAATCCTTGTTTAAATAAATATATTTTAGACTTATATACACTTTTAGAAGTTATTTTTGTAGTAGTTTCACCTTGTTTCTTAACATAGACAATGGGGGGTGTGAAATGGAGCCTCTATGGTAACTACAAATCTATTGCCCGCTTGGGACTTATGTCATGTATGAGGAAAATTAGATCATCCCTGAGGTGAATTCCCTAAAGATGTTGACTCCATAAAAGAAGAAAGATACATCAAAGTTTCAAATACTATAATTTGATGATGCCAAGTTTGGTGTTTGCTTGGTTTTTCTAGAAGGGAAGAAAACTCTGAATATTTTGATTCTAGTACAAATAATGAGGCTATGTATGAGTCACTAGTATATGGAATCACCCTTGTAGATAAGATGGGTATAATAAACTTACAAGTATTCAAATATTCCAAACTTGTCATTGACTAGGTAAAAGTATACGTTGTTTCCAAGAATGTGTAGATTAAGTCTTATCAAGATAAAGTATATGATCTCCTAGGTAGATTTGAAGCCTTATAATTTTAGTTAATTTTGAGAGCCCAAAATATAGAAGAAAACAATATGAATTCCATCAAGTCTCAATTTGATTTGACAAATATATCTTATGTAACAAAGACTAAGTTAAGTTGATCATTCAACTTGCAATTCTTCACAATAGACACCATTATAAAGTATTTTAGAGGGATGCACAATTAATATTATTTCTTCAAAAATTAGGGGAGTTTTATATCTAGCTACAACCAAATATAGAAGAATCATATGAAGATTAGATCCTTCAATTAAAGTCTAATAAGATATCAAATGACCTAATCACTCTAAAAAGTATTTTGAGTATGAATGATATAAAGAAAGACAAAAGATAAACTCATATATGATAAATAATGTTATGTAGAAGTAGGACTGTGATAAAAAGAAGAATAAAAGTAAGCAATGTTTTCTTACAAAGGAATTAGAAATTCTTTTATCTTTTTCCAAATATGATTAGGTTATATCATGGAATTATGAGGAATTGAAAAAATATAACAAGGAAGTGAATCAACAAAGTTATATAACTCTTCATGGATGTTACACTAGTAAGTCCAAAATAGAGGCTTGTCAATATTAAGATAAAACCTTTATTGAAGCAAAAGTTAACGAAGTTGGTAGAAACCAAGATCGTCTTTTTGATTAAGCACTCTTCATGAATGTCTAGTTTGGTTCTTGTAAGGAAGAATAATAGAGAAATAATGCCTTGTGTTTTTTTTAGGGACTTGAACAAGGCCTCTCTAAAAGATCATGGAGTAGAAACTTTAGGTCCACTAGTTGACTTTGAGTGCTTCTCTCTATTGGATGAATTATCAATATACAACTACATCTAGGTGAAATAAGAAGATCGAGATACAACTAGGTTTGGGTGAAAGAAGAAGATACAACTAAGTGGTGAACATCTGCATACAACAAATACCATTTGTCTTATCAAATGGAGGATCCATTTTTTAGTGTTCCATGGATATCACTTTCAAAGAGGTGATAAATGAAATCATCTTGATATATCGAGGTGAAATCATAGTTTTCTCTAAAAGAAAAGAGGATAACTTCATGCACTTAGAATGAGTCTTAAAAAGGCGCCAAGAGTTTGGGATATCTCTCAACCCAAAAAAATGTGTCATTGGTGTTCCTAAAGGCAACCTCTTTGAACATGTGGTATCTAAGGAAGGGACTAGTCTTGATCTTGATTGGGTATAAGTTGTCTTGAAGCTCTTGTTATTCTAAAAAATATTAACTTAATTGGAAAATTCATTTCTAACTTTGCAAGACTAGTGAAACCCCTCACTCTCATGTTAAATAAGAACTTGGAATTTAATGAACTCTAGAAGGAAGGGAAGCATTTGAATCAATCAACCAAGCCATACTAATAGCTCCAGTGTTGATAAATCTAACTTTTTCCAAGGATTTCATTATCTATGTTTATGGAGGTTATCACAATATAGTTGCATTCCTTACCTAAAAGGATGCCAATGAAATAAATGAGCATCCAATCTATTCACTTCTAAGACTCTCAAGGAGTATGAGGCTAAGTATAATTTTTTTGATAAATAGATCTATGCATTGGTGAAAGGTCTATTTTTTTACACTTGATAAATTAGCCAATAGGATAACAACATTTGTTTTCCACTTGAGCATTAGGGAATACAACATGAAGGAGGAAATAAGCTAGAAAAGATCAAATTGGATTACCAAGATCATTGAAAATGATGCAGACATTAGAATAATGAATTTGATTAGAAGAAGGGTAGCATGCCAACATATTGCTAAAGATACCAAGGTTCTAAAGGTTTAGAATTATACTATTGAAATCATATTGGTAAATGAAAGAGGAAAATCAAAGTCAGGGATCGATGAAAGAGTTCAATTTATGGAATTGAGCAATACCCAAGTGATATATCTTCTTTTGAAAGGATAGCCTATTGGTCATAGGGAATACCCCATTCCTTGATTGGTGGGTCCTCTTTAGAAGTGACTTTATGGCATCTCAAGTGTGTTAAAGAAAATCTAGTTAAACCACTACAATAATTCTAACTAGGAATGCCAATAAATTTCTTTGGCCACACAATACTTATGATCGAGTTCAATCTAGATATCATTGGTCCATAATATTTTAAGATTGTCATAAATGGGTAAGAAAGTGCCAAGAGTGCCAATTCTATGACAAACAAATATAAAACAACATGCTCCTTCTTTGGCCTATATCTATTGATTGGTCATTTGTTCAATTGGGGTTTGAGTTTTTGGCACGATAAATCTAGTCTCAAATGTTGGGACATAAGTGGACCCTTATAGTCACTAATTACTTTACAAGGTGGACAAACGTGGTACCATTGAAGGAAGCCATCAAGGACATGGTTGTCAATGATTTCTTGGAAAGTGTTTATCACAAGTTTTGGGTTCCTCATACGATTATATCAAATAATGCAAGAGATTTCATGAGTGCAAAACTCTTGAGTTTGATCTAAAGTATATGATCTACATGAAAACATCCTAAAATTATTATGTGTGTTGGAAGGAAATGGGCTTGTCGAATTAATAAACATGAACCTAATCATGATCATAAAAGGGATTGACTCTAGCTATCAAAGAGGATGGATTAGAACCTTAAATGAGCCTTATGGGTGGATTGGATAACCTGAAACAAGGCAATTGGTACATTTCCATACACTTTGGTATATGATAAAAAAGCTTCCCTACATGTCTCTCTAAAGCTCACCACACTACATCTAATAAAGAAAATGAAAGTAAAATAAAATAAAATAAATCTATAAAAAATTGGTTTGCTAAATTGCTAGAGTGAGAAGCGGAAAGAGAATCCAAAAGATATTCAATGAAAGGTCACCAATAGTTTGCTCAACAAACACTCTTTAGAGAGATTTTAAAATTGGGCACATGGTTCTCAAATGGGAGGAAGGAACAACCAAACTAAGAAAACATTCCAAGTTCAATTCCTTGTGGAGTGGATGCTTCATGCTTTTTGCTTGTAAGGAAGCTAATTTCTTTGAACTTATAGTTGAAGTGTTGGTTCAACAAACACTATTTAGATCTAGATTTCAAAAATTGGGGACATGGCTCTAAAATGGGAGGAATGAACAAGAAAAATAGGGCAATGTTCCAAATTCATTTCCCTATGGAGCGAACCCTACATGATTTCTTCTTGTAAGGAAGCTAATTCCTTTGAACTTACATATATGTCCTACTTATCCTAGTTAACAAGAAATATCTCAAATTCCATACATAAGTTTCTATAAGGTCTCTTTGTAAATGTGTATAATATGACATGTTTTTAATTTTTCCTATGTGCATATTCATTCCAAAGACTTGTTTAATGCTGTTTGGTTTTCCTTTTGGCCTTCAAGCCTTTTTCTAGAGGTTTGGAGTTCTTGGATCCAAGTTGGGTTAGCCTAATTGCTACAACATTATGACTTTGCTGTCATTTTTTAATTTTTTTTAAAAGGTCTTGTCAATGTCAATAAGGAAAGATAGATGGTCACATTATTACCTTAGATCAACAAAATGAATGTTGAATACAAAAGTGTTTAGTTAGCCTTACATTTGAGGTTTAAAAGTTTGAAGCAATATAAATGGATTATCCTTTTGATTGATCAAAAACACATTCACCTACTTGTTAAATATTAATCACATTGATTTGAAATTAGCAAATCATCATATCAAAGATGGTGATTTTTTGAAAAAAGACAATTATCCTTAAATGGACATTTAAGAAGGGATAAACAATTTAAAAAAAAAACAATCATTTTGAAAAGAGATGGAGAATTAGTCACATCATGGAGATATTCTCACATGTCTTGTCATTAGGAATATCAAATATTATAAGGAAAGATATTAAATATTTGTACTACCTAATGGGAAAGGGATCGATTAAGTGGAAATTAGAGCCTCAAGTGAGTTCACCAGCTCACATTTAAATTAAAAGGTGATGGTCATTAAATGACGTCCATGCCATGCAAACAACTAAAATAGAACACCGATTGGATTCAAAATGCTACTGATCATATGTAAGTGCTACAATGCTAATGTGGGAACCATTTGAGGAAATAATGGCAAGGTCATGGTCAACGTTGATAACATTAGGGGAATGCTTCAAACCTCTTATATTATAGAGGATTTACACTATAAATTAGAATCTAAAGTTGACCTAATACATTTTGGAATAGAAGTTCGAGTTTTCAAATAATGAATTTGGTCTCGATAAAAGCACTGTTGTTTTTTTGAGTTATTTTTATTGTTACTAATTAGTTTAAAAACAATGTTTGAGATACACAATGTTAGATTTTATTTTCATCTTCAATGATAATAAGATAGTGTAATATTTCCAATTAGAGGCTCTTTATAAGTTGAAGGCAATCGTCCATGAGCAATCCCTTTACTTTATCTTTGTGAAAGTCATTAATGTTACAGTACACTATTTGTTTAACCATTTCAATGCACAATGTGTTTTTAGGTACTCCTTTGTCCTCACATGCGCTCTTTCATCGAAACTAGGGTTTTTTAATGGTAAATCTTCATCAATCGATAAACAGTTCATTTCCCCCAATTCAAATTTGACAAACATAAACTGTAGTGTCTCTGGTAAACTTTTTTCACGTGACCAGTGGTGCTAGCGCGACACGCCCTACGGTACCACGGGTTTGGGGAGACTAGACCTCGTGACCTCTTGCCTGCAACAAGATGCTTTAGCCAATTGAGCTAGTCCCTTTGCCCCTTATTAATAAGGCCTTTTATAATAAATGTTTTTTTTTCATTTTTTACAACAACCTATGCACTTGTAACAAGAAACCACCTAGAATTTCATAGACATGTTTTAATTTATTAACAAATACACCAATAGCAATAAAATTTCATCATATATGAGGACCAAAATTTCACCAATACCAATATAACTCCAAGATAATCATAGGGCCATGATCACCTTGAAAATTATAATATATATTTTTGGTCATGGTTTGATTCGCCCAACATTTATATGAACCATTTTAAAATCACATATGATTCACCAATCTTATACTCCATTTTACAATCATGTAGGGATTTGTCAAATTTGTGCTCCATTTTATGATCATGTAGGGATTTGTCAAATTTGTACTCCATTTTACGATCATGTAGGGATTTGCCAAATTTGTACTCCAATGTTTTACAATTGGATCATGATGGTTGCCAAATATGAATTCAATTTAAACTCTAAATTAATCTTTTACACATTGTTTTATTCTCAATTTGGATCATAAACAAGTTACAACTATAGGCATTATAAAGTTATTGAAAGGAAATTGATAATTTCTTTATATTATTTTATAATATAAGAATCTTCATGTTTATTTATCTCTTTGCTAGTTTGGTTTCATTGTTACATATGATATTGAGTAGGAAGACATCTATGATCTAGGCCCTATGGATCTATATTCTATGATTCCTTCTTGTTGACTTTGCCTATTTATTTTTTAGTTTCATTGTTATTTAATACTAGACGATACAAAAAATTGTTAGTGTTGAGTCTTTAACAGTGAATTGCGAGCTTAAACAAATGAACATTTTTTGGTAGATTTTATATCATGGGAGATGTCAAGTAGGAATAAATTTCCTAAAAGTGATAAAGAGAGCTCATAAAAATACAAAAATATAATGTTGTACTTTGACAATATTTGTTGTCCATTAGATGAAGATTAGGATACATCATTAAGATTTATACTATCTATTAAAGAACAAGATAATACCTCAACAAAAGTTTAGAATGAATTGTGTTGAGACTCAATTTTTTTATTCCAATTTTTTCTTGAATCCCTTCCCCTTTTGTTGATAAATGATCCACAAAAATTGGATGGGCCACCATATTATAAGATCTTCCTTCCCTGATACTACCTCAACATGTGGTAAAAATCCTTCATGATTCCCGATCTCTAATTCTTTCCCTCAACTCATGTTAAATTTTCCTATCCTTTCGGTCTTCCCCTTAACTTGGTACTTGACCAAGCTTCCCCTTGACTCTCGATTTTGTGATTGCTCCTTTCCTTTCACCTTTTGGTATTTTGGAGGTTCTCTTCCCCCCCTTCCTCATTTACATGTGACACGAGGGAGGCACAAATCTTGATGTCCGATGGCTTAATTCCTTTTTGGGTTTTTGAATATGAATGTGTTGGTGACTTGGTCTGATTGGTATGTGATTCAACGGTAGGCTGACAAATTGATGTTCGAAGTCTCTCTTTACTTTGTTAAAGGTTCAATTTTTTTAATGTTGAGTCATTTAATGGTTTGATAAAGCACATGATGATTTTTTTTCAATTCTATAACAACGCGATGGCGTTATATTTATCCACCGACTCCACCACCAAATTACATTAATGACACTATTTCACCCCACAACCAAGAATAAATGTGATTGCGCTTCTTCAATTTGGAATATGCTCATTTTGGGCTAGATTCATCTTCAATAATTGGTTTGAGTGCACTATAGTTTCATGGGTTAGGGTTTTTGACCTAGAGGTATATGTTGCGTTCAATGACTCATTTCAAGGGGTTGATTATTTTTTCTCAAGAAAAAAGAGGTTTCAACATTCTTTAGGGTCTCAACCATTGAAAGTTAGTTGTGGGAGTGTAATGGAAGTTGTTGTATCCAAAAGTATCATGGTAAAATGTGCTATAGAGTTAATGTCTCTAGAATCATAAGTACACACTTAGAGTATTTCAGAAATTCCCTTCAATATATTTAATGTGATTTTAAATTTATTAGAGAATGTGGCAACATTATGAAACCATTATAAAATTGTGATAATCTTTCATAATTTACATGTTCACTGTAGACAAAGACATTGGGTGAAAAAGCAAAAAATAGACATGATTAAATTCATAGACATGACATTCAACATGACATGACATAATTTGATCAGATAAAAGGCAACGTTGATAGGTATGGCTAGCAAGGCTAGAGACCATACAACAAGCGAATAAAGATGACAATGATAAGTATGGATAACAATTTGTGTTATGCTAGAAACCATACGACAAGCACACAGGCCTATGACTACTACGAACTACATTGTAGGACAGTCACAAAAAGACAAGACAAGTCTAGTCAGGTTGCCCCCAAGCTAGAAAATGAGACATAAGGCATCAAGACATATTTTTAAAATCCTTTTGATTTTTTTTTTAAAATTAAGTAGATGTGATAGCCCCTCCTTAGAAGGATGTGTGCTACACAAAGGAGCACATGTCATTCTAAGGAGAAGAGAAGGACAAAGAGATGAGAGGGGGTCCTCAAGAAGGACAAACGCCTCCAAAACAAGTTATCCCAACCCCCAGCGTATAGGATAACCATGCTAGATACTATTGTGTTGATACCACAACAAAAGTATGATTGCACACAATAGTGTACTACCATGAATGACAGTGACCAATAAATTCTATGAATGCCACATAACAAGTAGCAACACAATAGAAGAGAGTTGTAAGAACTGTATGAGAAAATGCTTAGAATGGACAAGATAAAGATAGACCTCGATATCACTTGTCATGCGAAGAAGAGATATGTGCATCAATAGATGAAATTAAGAGTGATGGCACTAGAATCAAGAAGTTGTTGTATTTTATCCTTCAAGGCCTTATGTTCACTAGTGGAATGGCCAAAAAATTGAAGGTATGCATAGAAAGAATGTTTTTCTTTATCATTTTTATGAAACATCTTATGTGTAGGAGGAGGAAGAGTAATTAAGTTGGATTTGAGAAGCCTCAATAAAATATGCTCTTTCCTAGATAAAGAATGAGGAGCAGGACACAATCCTTTCTCTTGTGAAGAAAAGTTTGACTACTCACAAGAAGAAGACATAAAGATAGTAGATAATGGAGGAGGGGATGGATACAAATGAGAATGCTTGTAACCTAAACCCCTTGCAAAAGAGTGAGGTGTTGGTTCCATAGGGACCTTAACTCCTTGTTACATGCACCCAAGACCATTTCCTTTGTACCCATGCTTAGAAAGAGTATTAAATCCAAAGCCATAACATGATTGCAACTCTTTAGAAGGGGGGGGATCAACATTAAGGACATTACAATTGTTGTTCACATTATCCCATGATACAAAAGAATAGTCATCTTTGATAGCGGGTGTGAATGATATTGTCGGGATGTCTAATTGGATCGGGTTGACTTTATATTCCCCAATGAAGGATTTTGTAAAGTCTAAGGAACCCCAATCATCACCAAGAAATGCATTTAGTTTAGGATAAGTATAAGGAGTAGACTCAAGATTTCTTGCTTCAGGAGGATCTTTTTCAGGGACATCTATCTCAAGAGTATTCTTTGTAATAGGTATTGCTAGAGTAGATGTCAATGCATCAAAAGATAATGAAGGGACAAGATTTTTAAGAGTAGGTGCAACTGAAGCTTGACCAACAATTTCCATCTCACATAAGTTTATGACATCGGGCCAACCTTGATTGTGACTACTTGATTATTATGAATGAATTTGATGGATCTATGCAAGGTAGATGAGATTGCACCCATAGCATGAATCCACAGTCTACTAAGAAGAAGATTATATGGTAATTTTCCTGACATAACATATACCAAGGTGTTACAGTAACGAGTTCCAACCTTAAAGGAAATATCATCATGCCCAAGGCTTGTCAACCAACATTATGAATCCACAGATATGCAAAGAAGTAACAAGAGAGGTTGAGTCAATTTTAATTTTAGGGAACAGATCAATACTACATATGTTAAGTGACGAACTAGTGTTAATGAGAGTACGCCTAATGCCGATATTATTAATGTTAACTATTGTCATCAAAGGATTTGCTTGTTTCTGCACTTTCAAAGGCAGGGGATCCTGTGGATAGAACGTAATATTCAATGAATCTGCATGAATATGATCTATCAATGCATTAACATCTGCTAGCCTAGTGGAAGAAGGAAAGAGAATCTTTTGCAAGGCTTCTTGAAGCATACCCTGATAAACTGGGGCAGTTTGAAGCAAATCCCAAAGTGAGATCTTGATAGGAGTAACATGAAGTTTCTCGACAAGATCATACTCACTTGGTCAGTTAGTTGCAGGTCTAGGTGCTTGAGGAAGGTTTGGTTGAGAAGGTGGTAAAGAAGTAGGTTGATCAACATTTAGTTTATCTTTCTAGTATTATAAGTACGAGCTAATGTATTATATGAATGATATTTAAATTGCATAAAATTTGTATAAAGATCTGGAGAATCGCTATTAAATTGAACACCATGCATAAAATGAATCTTTTTGGGAGAAGGAATAGCCGAAGTCACATAAATGAATGGTGTCTTAGGCCTTTGAGGAGTGGTAGAGACTATGATTACATTTACGGATTCAACATGAATTTTAGAGGAATTATTTAAAGAAATACACTCCACATTGATCTGTGGGGGATCAAATGTGGGATGAGATTCTTTATTCATTGACACATCATCTCTAGAAGAGAGTGCATTGGAATGAAGAGGGGGTAAAATTATTTCATCCTCTTGTGTCAAAACCTCCTTACAAATAGAAGGAATTTTAGGAGAGGAGTAAAAAAAGAATAATAATAAAGGAGAAAAGAACTCAATTTCACACGCTTGTAAGAGAACTTCTTGGAGTTTATTAACAAAATGGGAAAGGGATGGAAGGAAGAAAGATAGAAAGTTCATTTTGAAATAGAGATATAGACAAGCCGACCAAAGGCTAACGCATATCCCTTTTGATATGGAATGGGGTTCAAGGCAACACCCCAATTTTTTTCTTAGAAGGATAAACTTTTATGAAAGGAGTGTTCACGTCGGGTTCACCAAATGTAGAGGAGGAAATTTTCTACTTCTGAGTCTCTAGGACAAAGAAGAGTCTACAAGGAGCAAATGGTCCTCAACTACCTCAAGGAATAATGCTCAAGTGACAAGATAAAATGATGAGTGTTCCAAAAATAGAAAGAGTAGGTCACAAAGGTTTTCTAGATAGACTAACATGTTGGAAGAATGAAGAAGATATCTTTGGTGTGTTGTTATTGATGCCAACATTGGTTGGTAACAATTTTGTCAATTCAAAAAAACTATGTCTCTGTTATTTTGATCCAGTAATTTGGTCCAAAAATTCTCTCAGTAGAAGATCACTCCATGAGATTTTAATGTGATTATAAGGACTATTAGTTGCATATTTGCACAAGTTTTCAGTAGTTTTTGTTGAAAGGAATGAAAGTTATGAATGACAAAGTTTGACTTATTGTATTTTGCTCAATATTTGTGCAACTGGCATGAGTTTTCTTCTAGCTGACACAAAAGTGGTTTACGCTTTGTTGGTGTTTTAAATAGTTCCTTATTAGGTTCGGGCCGACCTAAATTATGCTTTGCATGTTGTTTTGATGAAAAGGGTTTTGGGTTAAGCCGACAAACTACATTTTGATTAAATATGTGTACATCTAATTAGGCTGACCTAATTGATGTATGAAGTTGTAATAGTGTATATATATGAAACATCTCTTTGTATTGAAGAGGATATATGATATGATATAGAGACAGGTGTGTGTGTTTAAGTGTGTGACAAGCGAAGAAGTAATAAGTAGTGATGTGCGTCTATTGTGCGAAGTTGTATACTATTAATGTATTTGCTGTGTACTTGCAAACCAGAGTAGGATTTTGTATTTTAGAGCCTAATTGGAACTGAACTTAGCACACAGAAGGTGTATTTCATCAGTTCATCATTTTTGGTAGTGAGCCACACTCCTTTTTGTATTTACTTCAGGTAGTGAGCCTTTTAAGGATAGTGAGTCCTAGTAGTGTTCCCTGTAATATATTATAATCAGTTATAACATATTATGAGTTAATCCTCACCGTGGTTTTTCCCATTTTGGGTTTTCCACATAAAAATCCTATTGTTCATTTGTTATGTGGTGTTATGCTTCCTTTCATGTTCTTGTCTACAGTTGCAGTTAGATATGTTTTGATTATTGAATGGTTAGCAATTAAATGGTTCGGTAAAATGCTGATTGACCCCCCTCTTAGTATATTGGGTGTTCATCAATGAACAAGGGGGAGATTATTGGGAGAATGAATAAGATTCCTTTGGTGTGTTGTTATTGATGCCAACATTTGTTGGTAACAATTTTGTCAATATGAAAAAACTGTGTTTCTATTATTTTGATTTGGTAATTTGGTCTGAAAATTCTCTTAGTAGAAGATCGCTCCATGAGATTTTAATGTGATGATAAGGACTATTAGTTGCATCTCCACACAAGTTTTTAGTAGCTTTTGTTGAAAGGAATGAAAGTTATGAATGACAGAGTTCAACTTATTGAATTTTGCTCAGTATTTGTGCAATTGGCATGAGTTTTCTTCTGACTGACACAAATAAGTGGTGTATGCTTTGTTGGTGTTTTAAAGAGTTCCTTATTAGGTTTGGGCTGACCTAAATTATGCTTTGCATGCTTTTTTTTTATGAAAAGGGTTTCAGGTTAAGTCGACAAGCTACATTTTGATTAAATATGTGTACATCTAATTAGGCCAACCTAATTGATGTATGAAGTTGTAATAGTGTATATCTATGAAACATATATTTGTATTGAAGAGGATACATGATATGATATAGAGATAGGTGTGTGTCTGTAAGTGTGTGACAAGAAAAGAAGTAATAAGTAGTGATGCACATCTATTGTGCGAAGTTGTATACTCTTAATGTATTTGTTGTGTTCCTACAAACCAGAGCAGGATTTTGTATTTGAGAGCGTAATTGGAACTTAACTTAGCACAAAGAAGGTGTATTTCATCAGTTCATCATTTTTGGCAGTGATCCACACTCCTTTTTGTATTTACTTTAGGTTGTGAACCTTTCAAGGACAGTGAGTCCTAGAAGTGTTCCCTTTAAATATCTTGTAATCGGTTATAACATATTATGAGTTAATCCTCACCATGGTTTTTCCCATTTTGGGTTTTCCACGTAAAAATCTTGGTGTTCATTTGTTATGTGGCATTATGCTTCCTTTCATGTTCTTGTTTACAGTTGTAGTTAGATATGTTTTGATTATTGAATGGTTAGCAATTAAATGTTTTGGTAAAATACTGATTCACCCCCCCTCTCAGTATTTTGGGTGTTCAACATAACAAGATCTTGGCCAAGAACGATAGTGTGGCGCACTGGCATCTCAACGTCACACTGGAATATCATACAAACCAAAAATTAAGACTATCATAGAAAAAAACTTAAGTGACTACTAACAATTTGATTTCTAGGAACTTTCAAGAATGCAAGGAAGATAACAAAGAATAAAAAAACTAAAATAAAGTAAAGTAAACTAAGTAAAATGTAGATTAAATGGAATGTAGATGATGAAATGAAGGAAGAGAAAGAAAGCACTCACAACCAACCGAGCAATCAAGCCTCCAACAAATAAATGTCTTCAATACCTACACACATAAGACCAAGAGAAAATGTTGGGGCTGTTTAGGGGATTGCCTCAGTCAAACCCCCATTTCAGTGTTTCCACCTCCACAAATAGCTAGATAGACAAATAGATAGAAAGATAAATAGACAAGAAGATAAAATGCATAGACAAGGGATGTGATAAATCCGAAGATGCTCAAAGATGTAAGATAAGAGATATATATCACCTGCAAGGCTTGAGGAAGCCAAAGAGAGAGAGAAAGAAAGAGATAACTGTGAGATCCAAGAGAGTTGTAGAGAGTGTTGTGAGAACTTGAGACCGCTATAGCAAGCAAGAGAGCTATGCAAGCTTGAGAGAAAAAGAGAAAGAAATATTTTGAGAGAAGGGAAAGAGAGATTTTTCAAGAGAGAGACCAAGAAGGCCAAATGAATTGAAAAGATGGATTTTAAAGAGAGAATAGGAGGGAAAGGTGTCCCAAGCTGTTTCCACTGACAAAGGTAGGTGACAAGTGGAAAAATGCTCGAGAATGGTCATTTGAATGTTGAAATGTTGCAAGATGCTACCATGATGTGTGAACGTTTGCACGGTGCACTAGTGTCCAAAAAAATCACACTCAAAGATGGTGGGAATAAGGAAAACACAAGGTTAACACAAAGCTAATGCAAGAAGGTAGCTGCTGAAAAGGTGTCTTGAGCATCCTGAGGGGAAAAAGGTTGATGTAAGGAATGAAATGAGCCTACAAAAATACTAGGAGAGTGGACACTAAAGTGGATGCAAAAGTGTAGATGAAATTTCCACTGGGTGTAATTTTATGACACTACAGAGGGGTATGGTGGAGTTGTTTTGGGGTATCATGTTAAGCTCATTTGTGGGGGTATGCCATGTGGTTGTGGTATGATATTATTAGAAATTTTTTCTCCTAAGGTTGATGGTGGAGTGCTATTAGGGATATCTTTCATGAGGGTGGTATCAAATATTGTGGGTAATTTAGCACCTTATTGTGCAAGTAGCAAAAAGTATTGATCTCAGTTTGCAGCAAGAAGGGCATCCACTAACCTCATGGTGTTGGCATCTTGTGTTGCCTCTGCCAAATCCTCGAGTGTTATTTATTTAACTCTACCAATGTTT
This sequence comes from Sequoia sempervirens, assembly GCA_007258455.2. Lineage (NCBI taxonomy): Eukaryota > Viridiplantae > Streptophyta > Pinopsida > Cupressales > Cupressaceae > Sequoia > Sequoia sempervirens. The sequence goes on along the minus strand of VDFB02362960.1, from coordinate 28,358 downwards.
GGACTATGATGAGGACTCAATAGGGGCGGAGTTTCAAATCCACTTGAAACAAATGTGGGTACCTCTTCTTGTGCTCCTTGAAATAGTTCCCTATGTATAGATGTCTTGTTGGGAACTTGGTGCTCCATTTTCTTCTTATTCTATGACCTTGTTTCTATAGGCATATAAGGAATGCCTAAGATTTGATTCACGTGGATGTTTGGTAGTTTCAGATGATAATTAGGAAAAAACCAAAAGTGTATCTAGATATTAAGACTTTATGATTGAGGATTTGATAATGATATTTGAATTGTGAACTATAATTTTGAGTTCAAATTCAATGGATAAAAGGGGTGAAATAGTATAACTTAGAAGTAGCCAAATCTTCTAAGCTAATCTACCCACAGATAGGTTAGTTTGATTCTTCAAATTTGAGAAGGAAAACCTCTAAGCTAAACACTAAACTAGGGATAATAGGGGATATCAAAGATTTAGATAAATTGTAAAGAGCCTGATCCTAATGTGTGAATGATTATATGGATGATGGTAAACTTGTCTTGAGCCCAAGTCTAGGTATGCTTGAAATATTATGAATTAAAGTGCAATGAGCTATAATCAAATCTCAATTTTACCTTTGTTATGCTAATCAGGTCTATGTCTATAGGCTTGTTTGGAAATACTAGAGAATTTGGCAGTAGTATGCACCCTAATGATAGATGAATTGCATTGAAGTATAAAAAAATTGTAGAAGGGATGACAATTGCATTAATTAGAGGTTCAATTGTGGGATTCTAAGCAACACTGGATGATAGTTTAGTTTTCAAGGTAGAATTTATGATATAATTATCTAAGGAAATTGTGCCTCTTTAAGCCACAATTGTGCTACTCTATGGCACAATTGTGCCAATCTATAACACAATTGCACCAATCTATGACATAATTATGTCACTCTATGGCACAATTGCACCCAAGCAAGGTATAGATGTGCACAAGCCTTGAAAATTACACCAATGTAAAACAAATGCAACATAGGGCTAGTAGATGCAAAATACTAACCTAGGACCAAGTTTTCTAACTTCTACTTGACAAATAGTTGCATAGATTGATAAAAAATTATGTATTAAGATAGATAACTACATGATTTTGAGTGGTTTTGGTCTAATATGAGTATTTTGAGAAAATTTAGCAAGAAAAATACATCACACAATATACATGATAATTGTTGACAAATTTCAAGGTGACAAACTGAATGGTTTCATTGGTATTATCACATAAAAGACATGTCAATCACATTAACAACGTAGATATTCAAGTAGGTTGTTGAATTAATGTAGGCCCACCCATTGAAGCACAATACCTTCAAATGAATGAGTGACTAAGGTATGCTAAGGTCATGTACCACCTTAACACCCCTTACCTTAGAAGATAAGGCCCTACCAAGGAATCAATGTCACCTTAATAAGAGAAGAGCACATGGTGAGTACCTTCGAGAATAATAATGTACTCTGCACCACACTAAGCCAACAATCAACAGTCTTAAAGGTTTCTAAATAACAAGGTTCATATTAGAATCAATGAACAATGATCCTGTATGAGGATGCTTGAGTCGAGGGGGGTCTCCCCTCTCCTCCTCATGTATACACGTCTCAATGGATTGAGGGTTGCGAGTCTTGGATTAAAGTACTCTAGCTGCACCTTGGGGTACAAATTTCATCCTCCCCCCTTTTTACACCTCACCTAAACACATGGTTGGGGTCATCCTTGGGGTGATGAATTCCCCAAGCAGGCCTCCTACTGTAACGAAATGGAAAAGATGTTGTTTATGATCCCCAAGATCATTTTGTGGAGTTGCAAGGGAAGAGCATACACAAACAATATAATCCTAATGTAAACAAACAAAAATAAAAATCCTAAGGTATTTCTAATCTCCAAGATCAAACTAGGCACGAGGAGAGAGCATATGCACCAAAGGAATTACCAAACATAACAAAAAATGTTCATTCACCTTATGAAATTGAAGTGTTTCTAATTTATAAAAAAATCAAGTGTAAAATACATGCAACTGATAATGTCAGTAGTTTAGATTTGGTCAATGCCACAAGGTGCTCAATAAATAGATTAGTAACCCTAAAATCCAACAAACAATTATGATAATGTAACTTGAAAATGACAAAAAGTAGATTATACCTTTTGATAGATGCATAATTCTAAACAAATACACCCAATAGAAGCAAAATTGTACCTAGATTATGCACAAATGCACCACACAGAGCCTCAATTGCACCATATAGAGCTTCAATTGAGAAAATCTACATAGAATCCCCAAAAAATAGAAAACAAAGTAAGAAACCTAATCCTAGGGGTCAAATTATTAGTCTTAGTGTCAAAAAACTATAGAATTAGGGTTATCAATGAAGTATCAAACACACAAAAGTCTAAAAAGCAGAAAATATCAAGCACAATCAATTGCGCCCATCTAGCTTCAATTGTGCCACCCAAAGCTTCAATTGTGCAACTCTACATAGAAACACAAAATTGTAGTAATGAAGAGAACCTAATCTTAGGGGTCAAATTGTTAGTTTTAGTATAAAAAAACTATAGAATTAGGGCGATCAATCCAATATCTAACACACAAAATTTTGAAACGAAAAAATATCAAGCACAAGAAATTGCACCCATCTAAGTTACAAATGTGCCATTCTGTGCAACATATATTTCCAAGTGCTCAAAAATTGTGCCCAAGTTCCAAAGGGTTATGCCGTTATGGAAATGATTGTGCCAAACGACCCTGTAATTGCAAAAATCACTCAAAACTCATGAAAATGGGTTAAAAATAGGGACTAGAGTGTCACATCAGGCATGCCAGAATGTATGACTTAGAAACTCAATTGTGAAACTCAAAGATAAACAACAAACAAAAATAATCACAATGAAAAGATCACACTAATGGAGCAATTTGAAAGAAGATCAAACAAACAATCAATACCTTAGACCTGCAAGACCTTCAAGTTGAGCTCCATTGTTCTTCTCTTTTCACCTTGGAAAAAAGTTTTATGATATGCTCTTAAATTCACACAAAGCACTTTGAATATGATTGCAAAAGGATTATGATTTTTAAATCTGATTGGAGAGGATTATTGATATGGATGAAGCTTGGTTTTATAGATTTGGAGATATCAATCAATGGTCAAGATCTAATGAGAGAATAAGTAAATCAATGGCTCATAATTGATGAAAGGAATTGATAAGGAGTTAATTGACTCCTTGATTGGAGATAATTGATTGCATGAGCTAGTTAAGAGAATTGATTGGAGTGAGAACTTAGATTGAGTGTTAGTGGATTGAATTGATGGATCAGTGAACTAATTAGAGTGATCAGAAGAATGATGTGATTGATGAGTGGAGTGAGAGTTAGTCTTAGTTAACTAGTGAGGTGGAAATGGATGGGAATTAATAATTAATTAATTATTAATGTCATGCATAAAAATGGATAAGTAAATAAAATAAATAATTTTGTTTATTTATTTGGAGAATGAAAAAATTAAATAATTGAATAATTATTTAATTTTGAGAATTGGGGAATTAATTACATAATAACAAATTATTTAATTAATGAAAGAATAATTAGTAAATTAATTAAATAATCAAAATAATTTAATTAATAGAGGAAATTGGTGAAATAAGGTAATTTAATTAAATATTTTAATTTTTAATTAAATACAAAGATGGATTGATGATACCAAGTGATGGAAAATGATTTGATATTTTGGAATAAATATGTTAGATTTAGGTGTCTAAACATACATATATAAAAGAAGAATAATAATTAAGTAGGACACATCACTTCTCATACATCTCAAAAATATTTTCATTCTAACATCTCCATGTCATTGTTTCATTTATTGAAGTAATCTAGGTTATCATTTTGGTGGGTCAAATTTCTATCCCCCATAAATTCCATGAGACAATAAAAGTAAATTCAAGAAGTGTACTTGTTACTTGATTTTTAGCTTTCAGCTGAAATCAGGTAACTTAGTGTTTGTTCTGTTTAGGTTGTTTAAACATTTAAAAGATAAACCATTAAACTGCTAGTTTCAATATGCATGAAGGAGTGATTGTCAAATAAATTAGATTGAATTTTTTTCCATTTCAATGGTGCATTATAGCAAATGTGAAAGAGAATCATGTATTCAAATGTAATTTCTTTTATTGATAATCATTAAGGTATATGTCCCTCACAAGCCAAGGGAATAGCTCTCTTATTCAAATGAAAATATGAAACAACTTATACATGAATAGGTAGAAGGAAACAAAAGATAATGTGCATGTAAGAATGGAACCAGTCATTGCTTGTGAATGACTGGTTACAAGTCGCCGTTGTCATGTTGCTATTGCCCCGAACAACTTGCGTCCCTCCCAGCTCCGTAGCGCTCCTCACCTTGCATTTGAAGAAAACATGGTGTTAGAGCGAGGCTCTAAGCAATGAATGATTCAATCCTTGCATACACACCTACTTATGCATGTATAAAATGATCCATAAGTGCATTAAACGAAAACATTCAACATATGCATTTATTTTCTAACTGTTTGCTTCATGTGTAGATTTAGGACAAGTCTGGTTACTTTCATTATCAGATTAAATGATAGCATGTGGGTTAAATGTGTCTCCCACAAGGGTAGAGCTCAACATGCTTTGAAAGAAAAGGAAATCGAGTAACTTGATCAAAGATTTATCTCTTACCAATTAAATCAATATGGAATCACACCAGTTGATCAAATTTCATTATCAAATTCATAGATGCATCAAGTTCAATTATGCATCTATTAAATTATGGGGAAGCATTTCAAGTTGTTGTCAAGCCCCTCTCACCACAACCCTATTGGGCAGTCACTCATCACCTAGGAAGGTGAGCTGTTAGGTCACCCACATATGCGACAGGTGGCTGTCCAATAAGGTTAAAATGAGGAGACTATGTGTATTTATCACACATAATAGAAGAAAGAGCAATGGTTGAATCAAGGTCATGATACAGGTATAAGGACAACACCTTTTTAGGATCTTACAAGGCAGCAAGCAATGGTTGGAGCAATCATGAAGCAATACAAGGTGACTCTCCTTTGAAGCCAAGACCATGTGCAAGTGACATGACACCAACCTCTTATGAGTCTACAAGGGGTAGTCCTTAGGGTGAATAGGAGGACAACAAAAATTGTTTCATGAAAGGGGAGGGAAACAATAAGGAAATAAACACAGTGGTGAAAGCAAGCTACTATCAAGAACAATGACAACATGCCACATTGAAGATGCCCATCTATGAAAAAGTCAGTCCCTAATCTCTAGGGTCAAGTCTCCAAAGTAATAGCAGTCCATTACATAAAAGAGTACGATGCATTCTCTTGCTATGATAAAGAAACCACCACTTACACAATCCTATGATCGGTGTCAATGATAATGACTCTCCCATGTGACAATCATGGATGACAGAAGAACACATAAGGGTGCATCATAAACAGTCATCAAAGAAGGAATAGTCTCCTAGGTATCACAAAGGTCAACCACAAGTAAATGAAAGGAAATCACAAAGGAGACAGTAATGGTGTAATGAATTCTACACTCAATGGATGTCAGCCACACAACATCGGGAAGGGTAGCTACTATATTAAAAAATGGAGCAAATGAGCCATGCAATGAGGAGTACAACCAACTAACAACAAACATCGGCTGCATATACATCAGGGAGCTTACAAGGTTGACAAGCATGGGGAAGTATTCAAAACAGGGCATAATTGTTTTCATGGCAAGGAAATATGGCCATCTATTTTGCTGCCCTCACAAGTTAGATGAATGGAAGTTATAGGTTGTCCTTTAGATTGACAACATGATAAGCTTGAAAGCATTCCAGCAGCCATGAGATGTAGGACAGCATCATTGTCCTCAAAAAGCAGCAACACATGCTGATCAAATGAATGTGAAATTCAGTGAAGGAAAACCTTTTAGGTATTGTCCAATGCATGGAAGTCCTTTGATCATCATTATGTGTTAAAGCTTTTCATGACAGTTTCAAAACTGAGTAGGACTGTCACGAACAAGTCTTCATTGCCTTGTGGTAGTTCAAGGTTGTGAACAGTCCTCTTTAAGTGACAACCATATGGAGTGTTTATAGTAGCCTTCTCAAGCAGTGTTGGTAATCATGTCAATGACAAAGTGACAGTATGAAATGGTAGAAAGGCCTATCACATGATCCTTGTCCAAGGTAATGATTCTGGGACATTCATAATAATACATCTGCCCACTGTCATAGTGACAATTATAAAAGGCTAAGCACAACCAAGTAGCCATCATCAACACTATGCAAGTGGTATGGTAGGAGAACAGAAGAAGTCACATGATAGAAGTCCAAGAGAAGTGTTAGCAAGTGGTAACATGGGGTCGAGATCAAGGGGGCAGTGAGGAGTCTCGGTTATAAGCTGCAGGTTACATCTCAAAAGGTATGATTCTTTCATTTTATTACTTTAGATGCAACATTTATGAATGCCAGTCCTAACACCAGTGAACAATGAAAGAGCAACAATGCATTTGGAAATACTCATTATTCATCTACAAATGAGGTAGACTATGGATAAAGGAAGTGATCTACAAGCCTGTTAAGAGTTGAAGAGGTAAACATGCATCATGGTCACCCTAAGAAAGTAGTCAAAAGCACTGTGTTTAACACATAAAGATGCTATCATCATGGTCTTCATTGACAAGAGCATTGAGAATGATGAGGACATCTCATGCTTTCTTCAAGCAGGTGATAAGCTAGCAAGAGGCATGATGCAGGATAGTGAATGGCCGAAATCAGAAAAGAGAATATGCTTATCAATGAACTATACAGTGGAAAACATCAAGCCACCAAACATTGTACTATCAAATGATTTACTAATGGAAGGAACTTCAAGGGATATTGAACTCTGCAGGGAGAGATTTGAACACACAAGGATAATGAGTGTACATAGACTACTTAATTCTATTGTACACAATACTAATTCACAGAGTGCCCTTACCTGCAATACTTAGCTTATGAGATAGATGCAAAGCTATAGCAACAATTGTCGTGTCAATGTATAGTGATAATCTCATCTCACAATGAATTTGAGAAAAAGAAGGGAAAGCAAGGGAAGTCATTCAATTGGAGTCTGATTTGGAGTTTCAAAGAAATATACTCCAAAAAGACAGTTCAGATGCAAGGAATATTCACATATAGAAAGATGGAGATCCTGCTGCTGTTGACTCACAAACAAAGAACGTAAAGCCAAGCTTGGATATAGTTGAAATATTGCCTCCAAAATCCCATCTAGAAGGGTTAACTACGATGGAACTAAATTATAATGACAAAACCTTGCTTGGAACAACTTTAGAAAACCCAATTGACATTCTCGAGGTACATGTTGAAGGTAAGAGTGAAATGAAGCACATTAAAACAGAGGTTGAGGCACTATTTTTGCATGAAGAAGGAAACTAAGAGGCGTAGGTTTAGAAACCCTAAATTCTATAGAGGATACATTATTTTCTGCACTCTTAGAAGCCTGTATCTGGGATTTTATTCATGAGAATATAAGAGATATGCATAAAAGACTTCATATAACTCTATAATGAAAGCAAATTGTGAAGTAATCTTTTCCCTACAAAAATTGACAAAGCTCTGTACAAAACTGTGAGCCAAGGTATGTAACACAAAGCCATGGAGTCTATAGAAGCCGAGCTCAAAATGAGATTCAAAATTCAAAAAATGTAGAGGAATGCTCATATATTTGCTACAGTCAGACCTTAAGGCCGAGTTATGGATATGGGCCATTGAAAAATGAGCAACAAGCTTGCAAAAAATAAAGAAGGAAAGCAGGATGAAGTTGGCCAGAGGCTCACCTGAACTCAAACTTTTATTGAAATATGCTAGTTGATTTCACCCATGGAGCTTCAGAAAGTCACTCATGGCGACTATGAGAGGCAAAGGAATCATCACAGGAAATAATGTAATAGGAGCTCAAAAATGACTTTATTGTTCAAGCTAAGAGAGGCTTACCAGGCACAATCTCAATGTGTAGATGACCCACGTCATTCACTCTTTTAGACTACTCCATGAAATGTCCAAAGCTTTAGGAAATAACCACGACGGCTGAAAGAGAAAAAATACCCACAGAGGAGAGATAAAGCAATACAAAATTATCAGGAATGTGTTCATGGCCACAACCTGAATGCATAAATGGCCTTCAAAAGGATGAAAATACTGATTTTTGTTCTAAAAAATGGAAATACCTGTTAATTTCTGTGTTTCCATCAGGTGAATCACCAAAAACCAGTTAGCCAAGCATTTTCCAGTGATGCCCTTGAAACCCCATGGCGACAAAGCTTTGCTCCAGTTTTCCAACCGACAAAATGATGATGTTTTTTCCATCATTTTGGGCATTATCATTAGGGTTTGACCTCCTTTTCATATCGATGGGATTTTTTATCCCTTATTTAAAAAATCAACACATGAAATGTGATGGGGGCCAATGGCCACATACTATTGCCTTAGGCATTTTTTTTATGCCTTTATTTCTTTTCCCCATTCCTTAAAGCTTTGCTAAGTCTTTAATATGTCATGTGAAATCACTAGGCATTTCATGCCTTATGTTATTTTGACTTATGCTAGGTGCATATTGACAATGTGTTGCCATGAGACCCTTAAGTGATGCCTTGTCTTGCCAACATCATGTGACTTGGTATTCTTTCCAAGAGTCTTGGAGGTTGGCCTTATTAGCCAAGTGCTATTGATACTATATTCCTTTGCAAACCAATGAAGTATGACATGTGTGGGAAGAATGAAAAATATGGTAAGTTGATGGTCAAAGTGCCTTAGAAGCTTTTGAGAGCTTTTTGCCTTAGCATTTCATGTTACATTTTGTTCCATATTTAAAGATATCATGTAAGTGATTTTAAAATCACTTTTATTTTACTTTTAAATACAAATGTAACATAGAAAAATGGTGGGGCCCTTTGATTTATGCTCAATTGTAAAGTGTTTTGCTAAGTGGTGTTTTATGAATCACTTAACAAATTCACTATCTTTAATGCTTTAAAATGCCATGTGTTTTCAAAAACACACATATTGCATGACTTGTGTGTGGGTCTAGATTTGGTGATGACTTGTCAACATGTGGAAAGTGTGAGAATAGTGTTTGACTATTTTGGAGGACGTTTTGGAGTGTTTTTGGAAGCTTCTATTTGGGCTGGTGTGTTTCATCCAACTTAGGGTTTCTAGAAACACTTGTGTGGGATTTTGGTTTCAGTTTTGCTTAAGTATCTTGATACTTGAGTTTTGTAGGGGTTCTTTTTCTTTCTTCTTGCAGGCATTATGGCTTTTGGAGCCCTTTTTCATGGTAGAGGACTGCATTCTAACTCAGATTGGTAGACTTGTGCAGCAGTGTAACACCTTTTGATGAATAATTTAATATACTTTACCTTCTTATTATGTTGTTTATTGTGAAAGTTTTATAAATGGTTGATGAAATCTATGGCATAATTGTTTTCACTTTGGTTTTGTCTTGTTTTTCTTTTCCTTTATGCAGTTAATATGAATTTGCAGGTCATAACATGTGTTGAGTTAGTTTAGGGTAGAGTCTAAGTTGTGAAGATGTATTTTCTTCCTTCTAGATGTTGTCCTTGACATGTTCAACCTTGTTATGAAATATTGATGCAAAGGCATATGGAGTTTTGAGTTGTGTAAACCACTATTGGGTTATTGATCATTCTTGTGTGTAGAAGCAGTTGTGCAAGTCTGAGAAATATCATTTGGTGCATCACCATAGGGGTTAGTTTTCTTTTCATGCTTCTTTTTCCCCTTTTCCCAACAAATAATAGTTTAGGTGACACCATCAAAAAGGGGAAGTCGGCCCATAATCTGGAGGTCTACTTTCAAATAGGTTACCCACAACCTGAAAGCAGTCCCATGTTGGCCCAAATCTGCTGAGTTCTCATTGAAAGCTTAGCAAACAGGGTGCATATTTGGTGTCCTAACAGTACTCATGAGACACATGGCAAGATTTTGCATCTCTAAATTTTTGTAGGATTGACAATTTATTATTATTGTGCCATTGGCAGGAAAAGTGTATAAGATAAACTTATTAGTAGTTATCCACACCATATGATCTTCATATGAAATTTATATCTAATGACCATCACCTTCTAAAAGTGAAACCAATATTGTTAGGGAATAATGATGCACTATTGGTGGATATTACTTCCACTCACTATTTTAAGGTGGTCATGCACCCAAAGGTTCAAAATAAAAAATAATAGTAAGAGGGATGTAATGCTAAAATTATAGCATCATGGCCATCAAATCACAAGAAAATTTTGAGGATAATCATGTCAAAATTGATCAAGGAGTGGTTATGTGAGGGTTGTGCATAAAAAATAATAAAATTTCCTCTTTTCTAGTAGAACAGTCTAGTTTACCTTTTGATTTTTTGGGCACTTGTTTTGTATAAATAAGAGCTTCATGTCCATTTATTGGTAGAGCTTACTAGGAATTCTCTTTCCATAAGAGATCTGCATGCTTGTCATTTTCTTAGTTTATTTGTTGATTATTGTAGCCTCTATATGTTTTGACTTATTTCAAGTAATCCATAGATTTGTAATTGTGCAATGTTCAATGATAAATATATGAAGTTGTGATAATTTTTGGTAGCCTTTTATTTTTTCTATGAATTCTTAAAATATAGTTTCTCTCAAATATTGCTATGCAATATTCATGACTAATAAATGTTAAATCTTATTCAATGGATAGTTCCCAAATGTTCACTTAGAATTACTTTAGTTTCAACATTTTGTTTTGTTTCTTTCTCTCATTTTCTTGTAAATTATTTTGGAAGAGTCCAATAAAATTTCATGAAAAGTCAAGTTTTAATATACTAGAGGTTGTCCTATAAAATGTATCTGATGTTTATAGGCTTCCCATTTTTGATACTTGTCTAATGACACAATGAGAAATGCTTGAAATTATGTGCACATTATTGATTAGAAGAAAATCAATGATTTTTCAGCATTATGTCTTCGACTTGTACTATTTTTCCTTTATCAGAATTGTGACTCGCTTCCTCCAACATGCCATATTTTTATTAATAATGATATTAGAAAACTGTATTATTTTGGGAATAGCTTCAAGGAGCATTATTGTGACATGTTTTCAAAAGATAAGATAACATATGGTTATGAAAAGTGTCATAATCATATGAAATGAGATGAAAAAAGGTAAATAACCTATATGTTCCCTAAGTAAACTTAACTAGCAAAGTGTGAATAGGACCTAGATGAGTACTAGTTAGGAAATATTCCGTATTCAAAACAATAGGTTTCATGACCAAATTAATCAAGGGATTTAAGTCTAGAGAGAAATTCATCTATTAGAGTTGATCGACCATAAAAGCAAAAAAGTGCATCGCAAGAGACATGCCAAACATGTACGTGGAAATATTTGAGCTACCCACAAAGTCTCTCCCACCTTGGGATAGATGATATGATCTTAATAAAATCATGAATTATAACCTTGAAATTTTTCTTAAAGGTCATGACTAGAACAAGGAGAAGATCAATGAGCTTATTGGAAATATAGGTAAGAGAGTGTGGAGCTAGAGTACACATTCAAATAGGTCATAATGGATGAGAAATTAGAGAATATTTTGGATGAGGAGCATGACTCATTAACCTCCAATCATGATTTTAGTAACATTCAACCTATGGGAATGTGAATACCACAATAAGAAGAAGAGGAAGAAGAAGATAACACCTTGTCCATTGAGGCTAGTAATGACTTAATTGAGGAGGTCCATGAATATTAGGAAATTTACAAAAAAATCCATGACCCATTATCTTCATAAATTACAACTATCATCATAACACCTCACCACTTAGCTCACCAAGAATTATAATCTAAGATGCTATTAGGGTGCAACTTTGACAAATGCATGAAGCTACACAATAAATTCTATAGAGAGAAATTGAGAGGCTTTAGAATTAACTAAAAATGACTCACCTATCTAAGTCACAACTAGTAGTAGAGGAGGCCTCCCTCCCTCCCTAACAGTTATAAAATTACAACATCTCAATCAAATTGCATAGAAACTTCCAAGCCAAGGCTTGAACACCTAAGTTTCATAGAGGAGAGATGAAAGATGAGATTTGTCATAGCTAATGAATCTAATTCTAAAGAATCATATGCCAAGATGATGTAGCCGACACAACATAGGATCCTAGAGTGGCTACTTTCATTCACTACATTAGAGGAGGTGAGAGTGTTTGTCGCTCCTTCCTCTCCTATTCTTTCTACTATAACACTCCTTGCACAGTTAATCACATTAGTGAGACCCCTACCCTATTGCCATAATTAGCCCAAAACATTTCTTTCAATAAGAAGAACTTAACCTCCTACTATAATATTTATTTCCCAACCCATGAAAGAGGTTTCCACCCCTTCCACCTCATTACAAATTTCTCAAGTTTTTTCTCCACTTCCCATTTCTTTTCCCACTTCCTTGATCTCCCATGTTAATTTTAATTTACCCATGTTGGGCTAATAGTACTAATCTTGGGGGTGCCTACAATCCTATTGTTTATGCAAAAAAAAATCTAATAATTGGTTATGGCTGATTTGAAATCATCTAGAATAACCCAATTTCTTCCCATGGATCAATTATTTAATACCCTTGCTTCCTCACAATTTCATTTTCCAATTTCATAGTAATATTTACTTCCCACACCTAGTTTACCAACCTTCTCACTATCCATATTGATGATCCACCACCCCTTCCCATCAAAGTATTCTTAGCCCAAATTAACAAAAATAGCCTTCCCATATGTGATGCCTCCTTGCTTCCCATTTGTAGGAGGTTTAATCATTTTATCATTTGAATTACAATAGAAAGTGATGATGGCTATACAAAAATATGAGCCACAAGATAGATAGCCATAGGTAAAGATATGGCATATGACTCCTACATAAAAGTGTATACACTCCTTGTATGATATTGCACAATAATATATTATGATTGCACACATGACTCCAATATTAGAAAAGAAACACATACAAATGATACCAAAATATTATTTGGTCTATATTGTCAAGATGAGCCTTGTTCATGCTAGGATAGAAGCCCACATAGAGCTTATGGAGGAGACCTATAAAATGGTCAACACTTTATTGATCAAGCTGAGATATGAATTGGAGAAGAGGGAGATATTACTTGCTAACACCATGATCATTCTCAAACAACTTCAAGCCCAAGAAATATCTCAAGATCAACAACTTCATAGCTTGAACATAGAGCTCAAAAATTGGGTAATGAAAAATCATGTTCAAGTTGAGAGGTTGAAATCCATGAGGCTACAAATAGAGGTAGATAAGATGAAGTTCAACTTGGAAGGCTATAGATAGATGATTGAGAAGACTGAAGAGATATAAGGACTATATCTATGAAGGTGAATGATATCCTTAGCAAGTATAAAGTTGCTCAAAAGTGCAAAGAATAGTTAATTTTCCCAAAGTAGTCTATGAAGGAGATGAGGAGGCACATTGTTTCTTTGATGTAGTAGGGGATTTTGTCCTTATTTAATGAGAATTGAAGGGTATTTTAAGAATAATAATTTAAATTATTTCTTAAGAACAATAGATTTAACCAAACATGCTTTCAGAGTTGGTCCTAGATGCCAAGCAATGTAGAAGTTGAGTTGGTCTACCACCCATTGATATAAATTCAATTATAATTCAAGCCTATGATCAAAGATTTGTAACCCATCTCCTAAAAGGACACCATACAACTGGGCAAGGCCTTCAAGGACTTGAAAGGAAAGGAGATCCCAACCAAGCTAGAGGGAAATCTACTCCAAGCTTCCCTAGAAAAGCTATAAGTTTTGTTAGTGCTTTACACCATTTTTTAAAATTTTAGTTTTGTTCTTTTTCCTGTGCCTAAGATTTTTGGTATCTATGTTCATCTTCACAAGCAAGGACCCCATGAGATATTGCTAGAATTGTAGAGCATTCAATCTTCATGCCTTTTCTAAGCCAACTGGGTTCTCCTTCACAAGTAAGGATTTTTTTTACACTTATCATGTGGCTTTGATATCTAATTTAGTGGAGTTTGCATTTGAATTTTGTATAAGTGAGGAAGGATCATTTATTTTGGCATGGTCTTATCAATCATTAGCATCTAATGCTCTCACTTTTGGGATTTTATTTTTGGCACAAATATTTTGAGATATTTAATGCTCAAGGAATAAAGGATGAGATGGAACACTTTGGAGCCATTTGGTCTTTCCTAAGATCAAATATTTGCACATTGTATTGATGTTGCTAGTCTGACAACACAATATTGGTGTATTGTTGGCTAAGCATCGACACATTAGCAAGGTGGACCCTTTTGTTTGCATAAATAAAATCCAAAGGAAAATGTCATCAATTCAATTGCATGGCAATATTTTGTGTCCCTAAAATATTTCCAATATGATTATTAAATGATTTATGTGCCGTTGGCCAATATATGCATGTCAAAACATATCATGTCCCTTCAAAACCTATTTTTCCAATATAATTAAAACATATACATGCCATCACTAATGGGCCCCTGCACTTTGCAACTACTAATTCTAAAAGGTACATGATAGGAAAAAATTCAAGATTGTTTGATCTTTCCCAAGATCAATGATCCATATATTGTATAAATGGTGTTATTTTGATAACTCAATATTGATACACTATTGATTATGACATCCATATATGCAATGTTGGTGGGCCCCTCTGTCCTCCTAGTGTACACAAAAACACACACATAAGGGAAGAATAATAATTAAGGACACATGGCTTCCCACACATCTCAAAAAGGTTTTAGTCTTACATCTCCATATAATTGTTCCATTGGTTGAAGTAATCTAGGTTGTCATTTTGGTGGGTCAGATTTCCACCCCCATAAAGTCCATGAGACAATAAAAGGAAATTCAAGAAGTGTACTCATGAGACACATGACAAGATTGTGCATCTCTACATTTTTGTATGATTGACTTTTATTTTATTTTTGTGCTATTGGTGGGAAACGTGTATGAGATAGACTTATTAGTAGTTATTCACACCATTCGATCTTCCATAGGGGATTTGTATCTAATGACCATCACCTTATAAAAGTGAAACCAATATTGTTATGGAATAATGATGCACTAGATTGGTGGATAATACTTCCGATCACTATTTTAAGTAGGTTCTACATCCAAAGGTTCAAAATAAAAAATAATAGTGAGAGTGATGTATGCTAAAATTAAAAATTATAGCATCATGGTCATCAAATCACAAGAAAATTTTGAGGAGGATACTCATTTCATTGATGAAGGAGTAGTTATGTGAGGATTGTGCATGTAAAATAATATAATTTCCTCTTTTCTAGTAGAGCAGTCTTGCTTGCCTTTTGACCTTTTTGGGCGCTTGTTTTGTATAAATAAGAGTTTCATGTTCATATTTTGGTATAATTTACTAGGAATGCTCTTTCCATAAGAGATTTGCATGCTTATTATTTTCTCAATTTATTTGTTGATTATTGTAGCCTCCATATGTTTGGACTTATTTCAAGTAATCTATAAATTTGTAATTGTGTATTGTTGAATGATAAATATATGAAGTTGTGATAATTTTTGGCAGTCTTTTATTTGTTCTATGGATTCTTCAAATATAGTTCCTCTCAAATATTATTGTGCAATGTTTGTGATTAATAAATGTTAAATATTATTCAATGGATAGTTCCTAGTTGTTCATTTAGATTAACTTTATTTTCAAAATTTTCTTTAGTTTCTTTCTCCCATTTTTTTGTATTGTTTTTGAAGAGCCCATTAAAAATTTCATGAAAATTCAACTTCTAGAATCCTAGAGGTTGTCCTATAAAATATATCCCATGTTTATAGGCTTCTCATGTTTGATGTAGGTATTTAGGAAATAAATTTGAACATCAACATGCTAAAGCATGATTGTCAACATGTCATTAAAAAACTTTCAAACATAATATATGCAAGTATCTAATTTTGACACACATACAATCTTTGATTTCAATTTAGGAGCATGACATTCAACCCAATTGAATATTTGATTTCTAAATAAACTGCAAGTCTAGTCCATATCAATCTTTGTAGATAACTTTAATTAAATTAGTAATCCTAATAAGTAGATCAATATCAAGAGAAAAGTGTGTCTAAATATAACTTAGCTTGTGTAGTATACACAAGTCTAAATTGATTTAGTGCAAATAGACATAAAGAGCACCTTAGGGATCACAAAAAAGGTTGAGCCTTATAGATCACAAGACTTCAATGGTAAGATATTGCCCTTTGGGACTTTGAATGGGTTGGAATTGGGGCATTGATTGAACATGATATTGCACACATCTAATACATCTACCATTGAGGAAGTCCTCATTACCCAAGAACCGCGAACATAAATTGCACATTTGTATTATTGGAATGATAATTAGAATCCCTAAATATAATTCTGAACCCTAAAAATAATCATATCCAAAATTATTGACATTAATTTTTAAAAATAATATTATCCAAACATATTTTTATGGAAAAAGGTTCATAAAATGTGCAAGGGCGGTGATAAGATTGCTTGCATCATAAAATTAATATAAATATTGTAAGAGGTTATCAAGGCAATAAGAAGCGAATTGTATATTGACCAAATGTGAAATGACATGGGGACGTTATGAGGAAGGCAATTATGAAAGCCAATAACCCACAATATATTGCTTGATAAAATATTTATGCCAATCCACCCTATACTAGACATTGACGGTTGTGTTGGACTAATAAGTCTCGACAAAGCAAAATAATATTGATTTCATTCTTAGGTAAATTATGTCCCTCACAAGGCTTGTCACTTGTCACCGTGTGCAACAAGATATAATACCTTATAAAATACATGTAAAAAATAAATGAAAATAATTGAAAATGAAAAAAGAAATTGAAAAATGAGTGATAGGCAAACCTTAGCTCAGATGATAGAAAGTAGGTTGCTTTCCACGATTGGTTCTTTAGAACTACAATAATAAGTAATTTGAAATTTTTAGGAGCATCCAATTTTACTCTTATGAAATTTCTTGCATCATTAAGATTATAACACTTTTTCCACAATTCATCAAACAAATGGACAATGGCAAAGTCACAAACATTTTATGATATTTCTAGAATATTTTTTTGATAGATTGAAATCTTTGATTATATATACTCAAAAGTAATGTTTCAAAAATTGAAATCTTTAGTTCAAGGGGTTGAGCTTAATTGATTTAAGTGTTGAATTCTCAATGTGGAGACCCCAATTCAAATCCCAAAAGGGACATCTAAGATGAAATTCTAAGTTGAGACTCTTGGTCTTCCATTGGTTACTTCTAGTGTACTTGCTCAAAAGGACCTAGTATTAGTTTCATGGTTGTACTCACAATGAACTTGTGTTGATCTCATATTGATGTTCGAATGAACAAAAAATAATTGTAAACAATTATCAATATAAAAAAAATTTAAATCTTTAATTATATATATATAAATAAAATCAAAAATTTTAACCTATAAAAAAATACTTTTGAGATATCATAACATAAATGTCCTTCTTGACACATTCAATAACCAAGTAGTTCAGATCTAGCTCTACCATTTTTTTTTTCTCACCTCTAAAAACAATGATGCTTATACTTAATTTACCCCCATTAAACCGACAGATGGAATTTCAACTAATTTCTCTTAGTCCACACATCACCTCTCCAGTTGCACCAGTCATTTTCTTTGGCAAACACCTCAATCTGTAGAACATTCCCTGCTTTCAATCAGCACCAGAAGTCTCATGATAGCATGATAAAATTAAGGCATAATCCATAAAAGCTATGAAGCAGTTATTTCATGCTCATAATAACTTATGGAATCTGGGTGTACCATCTAGATCTCAAGTCTGTTAGAAAGAAATACATCCAACTTTATCACATGCAAACTCACCATTGCAGTCAACTAAATATCCATGCAATTAATTCCATCATCACCATCTATCTTAGTAACACTCCTCTTCTCCTTGCTTTGGAAATTTAGCCAAAACCTCATTAATTGTATGACAACCTATATTTGGTTAACAGCTTATATTTATTCAAAGATCTACCTTTAGATTTATCCATGATTCTCTTTTCCCCAGTTAGCTGAATAGTTCTTGATAACCACTACGTCCAAAATTTCACATGTTTTCAGATCACACATCGAGAATCAGATTCGGTCATAAATTCAGAAAACCCATCTTATGCTTAAGCCCGATTTTGATGTATGGAGTTACAGATGCAAGGATTTCATTCAATTATTAAGGAATGCTAATCTCATTTGATCCAATCCAACTTTATCACACGGTTCAGATTATTGTGAGCATTCCTCATGAAAATGGATTTACATGCGAGAAGTAAAGCCAATGGAGGGACACCATTCAATCTCAGGCCCGAATTCCTCATTAAATTTCTTATCAGAGCTTAAATATTGAAAAATCAGAGCATAAATGCATTATAACTATGATAGTTTGGAAATGTGAAAAAATGGTTAGATACCTTTACTTTAGATTAAGGTGATCTAGTATTTACCTTGGTTACTTTTAAATATTGTAAGGGTTATATTTAGTGCATTTTTTTTTAATACATATGATATATTAGACGATCCAATAAAAGTAAGGGTTGAAGTATAATAGTGTGTCTCATCAATGGGTTAACTTAATTTTTGTTTGAGGTCATTTTATGATTGAAAAATGTATGATATGTTTGATTTAAGCTTGGGGTAGATTTAACCCACTTTGATCAAAATCCTCTTTGTTGAGTCTTTGACGCAATCTCCTTTGGTCTTGTTATCAATTAGATTTGCACCCTGCTGAATACAAGATTCAACAATCTACTGAAACATGGAAACCTTCTCCAGATGTGGGTGATCTGAATGAAGAAGGAATCTCCAGAGTGAGCTAGTTTTCCGAATGATTGATCCTATTCTAAGTATTTTTCTGAAGGAAAGAGTTAGAAGGATGAACTGAAATTAAAACCTAAATCTAACTGGTGATTAACTGTTATTTCTAAAAAAAATCCAGACTTTACCACTCACAACAATTCCTCTATTACAATAGTTCTCACAATCTCATTGGTACATGATTTCATCAGTAATTTGTATGAAGGTTCGAAGGCATTGAATACATCACACAACCTGAAAACATGAAATTCTGTGCATAAACTCATAAAAGCAGGACATTTAAGGCTTCAAACTTGAAAACACAAAGACATCAAACTGCTGTTACAGATTGAGACAAGAAAATGAAAAGAACTCTGCTGCTTTATTGAAACTGAAAGAGTGTATCTGTTTGAACTGAGTACAACTGAGTTTACAAGCTCAAAATGCTAAGAGGAAGAAACTGTATTCTGAACTCCCGAGAGGAAGAAAACTAAGCCTCTTCAAAATATATCTCCTAGAAACCCTAATCCGAGCTCACCAAGAAGCTCAAGGAAAAAAACCTCAAAACTGTCCCAAAAGACTGCATAAAAGCAGAAAAACATCTCTTTTTTTATGATCATACTGAAAAGCCTCTAAAAATAGGCTAAATCTGCTTTAAAAGCAAATAAAGCACCTTATCTCTCCAAGATGAAACACAAATCCGACCAAGAGAAAAAGTCAATACCAATCTGCTAAAAATAGCAAGAAATCATTGTTGTCACCTAGAAATGCACCCTATGCAAAGTTGTAAAACTGAGCTTTCTAGTGAAACATTGGATCACTCCAAGGCTGTGGGTCACCTGAAATTGGAGTGAACCTCTGGAGAAGGCTGGCTTCCTTTGGGTATCACCCAAGCTACTGATCAGGGAAGGAAAAGGGAGAAGGAATGCATAAAATAAAGCTAAATTCTAAGGTGATACACCGAAATTACAGGAACCATGAGATACTCAATTTACACCTGAATACTGACTATGGACATAAGATTACACATCAAATTCTGTAAGCCTTACACCAACGTTTCACAAACAGATTCGATTCACACACTTTTTCTGGAGAGAAAAGAAAGATTTTCACAGACTAGAATCCATGTGTGACTAAGTGAACACAATTTGTGATTTGTTAGTGTAAGGCTTACAAAATTTGATGTGTAATCTTATGTCCATCGTAGTATTCAGGTGTAAATTGAGTATCTCATGGTTCCTATAATTTCGGTGTATCACCTTAGAATTTAGCTTTATTTTATGCATTCCTTCTCCCTTTTCCTTCCCTGATCAGTAGCTTGGGTGATACCCAAAGGAAGCCGGCCTTCTCCGGAGGTTCATTCCAATTTCAGGGGACCCACAGCCTTGGAGTGATCCAATGTTTCACTAGAAAGCTCAGTTTTACAACTTTGCAT
Source organism: Sequoia sempervirens (assembly GCA_007258455.2). Classification (NCBI taxonomy): domain Eukaryota; kingdom Viridiplantae; phylum Streptophyta; class Pinopsida; order Cupressales; family Cupressaceae; genus Sequoia; species Sequoia sempervirens. The sequence goes on along the minus strand of VDFB02362960.1, from coordinate 7,938 downwards.
AGGGTGCATTTCTAGGTGACAACAGTTTCTGGCACGCCCGGTGGGACCGTCTGCTTCTCAGTTCATGTTTATACATTTTATTGCTAATGTTGGGTGTGTGCAACAGTAGTTTCAGCCTTTTGGAGGCACTTTCTTTACATACCTGGCGACTCTGAGCTCAAATCTTCTGGTTTCACAGGCACAAGTCTTGGTATGTCTCAAAATAATCTATTAATTCTGAGTTTCCAGCTCTTTGACTGAAAAGATGTCAAGTAATTATGAAGATGCTTACTACTACCCTCCATATCATGAGTATGTTGCTCCTACACATCCATATCAGAGTGTATTGGACCTGCTCCAACAGATTGACCATACGTTGTGGGATCTTAGTCAAGGTTTTCACAATATGAAGATTAATGATATTAGTAAGGTGCTTGCATGCCTATCTAGGATGTTGGTTGATATCAAGGTGCATAAAGGTCTCATTATGCAACAACAAGGAGTGGCTAAACAAGTCTACTTTTATGATCAAGCAAGAGCGGTAGAAAGAATCCAGTTCGAGGAAGGCCTTGAACAGGAAATAGATGCTAGAGAAGAACAAATGAAGCTACTCTCTACTCAGGTGCGAAATACTCAAGCTTACTCAGATTATCAACGCCAACTAGTGGAGGACTTTCAAAAGAGATAGCTTGAGGGGAGTTTCAAAGAGCAGGGTGTTGCAACTAAAGAGCAACCCAGTGATCAAGTTAGTTCATTCACCATGAAGGAGACTAGAGTTCCAAATCTGTTGCATTTAGCCATGGAGGAATATAGACTACAGCTGCAAAAGGATGAACAGGAGAGGAATTCTCAAAATGTTTTTGACAAGGTTATAGCTGATGATCCTCCCACTGTTTTACAAAATGGTGAAAATTTTCTGACAAAACAACAAGGTGAAATGATGGAAAAGGCTGACCAAGAAGAGCAATGTATAGTTTGGAACGAAGAAGGTATGATTTTTCCCACTCTAAATGATATCTCAGAGCAGCAAGAAGACATCAAGCAGCTGCAGGTTCAAGAGTCAAGACAACAGCATGAAGAGACTAAAAAAGGTCAGCAACATGAGGTTGAAGAGGGGTAATGTGCAACTGGGTTTGATACTTTTGAGCATGTTGTGTTTGAGAAAGTTGATGCTGAGCTATACGAAGTAGTGTACACTGATATAATTGAACAGTTTTGCTCAACATTGGATGGCAAAGAATCATAAGAGTTTGAGGGTTATGATGATCTTGAGCAGTAGCTTGTAGAGGTGATGAAACAACAGGAAAGACCTCATGAACCTGATTTGCAAAGTCATAACTGGTTGGAGGAGCTTCCATTCCATTGTACAGAGGAACTTGAAACTTTATCACCACTTGAATTGTTGTCTTCTTTCGATGAAAAGGCCAAGCCTGAATCATAATGTAACTCTTCCAGTGATGATGAGAATTATGAGCAGCCTCCATTCTGGTGCATAAAAGAGCCTGAGGCTGATGCGTTGATTGAAGATGTGATGGAGGAAGCTATCTCTTTGTTCTCTGTTGAAGAAATGGGTGTTCAAATGGTAGTTCATGAGCACGAGATCAAGGGAGGCTCAATCTTTTCCCTTACCAAAGGCTTTCCAATCAGATACCTAGCTCAGATGGAATCCAATACAACACCAAGGACGAATTTTGTACCCAAGCATGAGGGTACTACTCAGGAGGAGCATACTCAAGTTACCTTTCCACCTCAGAACGAGAATGTTTACATTCTGTATGAAAATGTTAGTAAGCTTGAATATGCTCTGCAAGGGATCCTGCAGCCATTCGTGGAGTTGTCATGCATGCTTCATTTCTCTTTGGTTGTTCTCCAGTGTAGCAAACATTGTGAATTATTTAGAAAGGGCAGTCATTTCACCCAACCTGTCAATGGGTTTGTTTGATCAATTTCTTACTGGTTAGTGTAGGGTAGGTTTAGTTGCTATTCCTTTCCCTAAGTGTTGTTTCAACACATGTAAATAGTTTATTTTAGTTTTCTTGTTTTCAATAAGTTTCCAAGTGATCTAGTGAGTCTTGAGATGAGTTACAACCATGTACAGAGCTGCTCTTGATATTTTCTGAGTTGTCCCAATGACTCCATGCTCAATGGATAGGTCTATGCTACTGGTCTTCATGTTTAGCAGACAAACATCCAACAAAGGTCGCCAGAAATGTTACCTAATTTTTCACCCTCAGGCTCAATTAGGCAAGACATCTATTTTGCAGATGTTCATAAGGGCTAGATGGATGTTTCCATTGAGGGTTACTTCATGCATCTAATGACATTTCATAGGGATTTCAGTCAGAGGCCTGCTCTGTTGAAAGCATGCCTCAATATTCTATGCTCAGCCTCCATTAGAGCCAGGTCGGCGTGACATCTTCATTGTCTGGCCAACTGGCTGCTTGATACTGTCTGATTTGAATAGGTTGTTGTGACCCAGTTTCTGTCCTGCCGAACGAAGCTGCAGAGCCTATCACTATAACATTGAGGCCTCAGCGTGACCTCCTATTGCATGGATTTCTCTGGCCGATAGGCCATTCAATCGTGAACTCAGGGAGACTCATGGCGACCAAGGGCTTCAGGGTAACTTCCGACGCTTGGTAAAGGGTCCCAACGAACGACCAGTGTCTTGCTGACATGAAAGAGAGCTTGTCGTAAAACAAGTCTTTTGGCATAACAAACAACATTCAAAGAGACATCCCGGCAATAAGAGAATGTCCCCCCGACTTAAAGATCCTTCGGCGTAACAAAGTGTTTGCCAAAATGTCCTGGCGATAAGGTGGGGTCTCGCCGACAGTGCTTTATCAAGGAGTCTCGGCGACCCAGGAGGTCTCGGCGACCCAGGAGGTCTCAACGACACGAAAAGAGGCTCGACAAGATAGAAGGGCTCGATGTAGAGTCTCGGCGAACATAGATGGTCTTGCCGATCGAAAGGAGGCCCCAGCAAAACATGAAAGGGCTTGCTAACAGTTGAAGATATCGCCCTGAGGTCTTGCCGACACTGGGAAGTCTTGGGACATAGAAAGTGTCATCGGTAGGGTCTCACCAACCGGAGCCCATCGGCAAACGTCTCACAGCCAGTGGAGCCTCAAAATGAAGGAGATCTGTGGCAAAGGATATGCGCCTTGTGAGATGTCTTACCGGATGGAGGTCTGGCCCAGGCGCACCAGGGGTAAGTGAAGGAACTCGCTAAGAGGTCCTAGTGAGAATGAAATGTCTTGGCAAAAAGTACAGGTTTCGGCAAGGATATTGCCTTCGGCGTATGTCTTGCCGAAGGATTAACCGACCGGGCACTTCGGTGGTTGAACCCCGCTAAGAGGTCTTAGCGAATGAAATGTCTTCGGCAAAAAGCAATGTTTCGACAGATACGCCTTGGCGATGTCTTGCCAGCTGATGTAAACCCAAATGCGCCATGACTTCACCAAGAACAGCTTTGTGTGATGTTCCTGATCAAGGGTTACCGAATGTTGTTTCACCAGTGGAGTTCCGGGTAGCCTGGTCTCAAAGAAACAAAGCGAAGCTCGGCCGAGAGAAAAGGATCTCTCGCTAATATTGCTCACCAAACGGAACTCGGCAGATGTAGTGCTGGTCCGCTAAGGAAAAATTATTATGATGTCTCTAGCTAAGCCGATGTCTCCTCGAATCGAAGGAAAGAGGCCCCTACACTAGGGGTCCTATTTGAGATGCCTAAGGAATGAAAGGCGCCCCGACAACCGCTGCATTTCGCAACACCGAGGCGCAGATGAAGTCCGCCGATGGGCCAAGGTCCCAAATGGGGCCCGCCAGGCCCCATGACTCGGGTGCTATATGACATGAGGCTCCATGAAAGGTTTTGCCTTCTAGAAGGTTTTTGCCTTCTGCTAAGATGTTCCACCAAGGATGAGGGTCAAATTCCACCCATACTTAAGGTAGGTAAAGCAGCCTAAGAGGTCTTGAAGCGAAGACATATGGTCTCGCCGACTGAATGGAGGGGGCCTCGATATGATGTCTTTGGCAGGAGTCTTGCCGATACCAAGATGGGCTCACCAAAATTTTCAAAGCTCGACATAAGGTCTTTCCGAATCAGTGCCAGTCTTGCCGAAAGATGAGAAGAGCTTAGAAAGAATGTAGGAGTTCAACGTGGGTCTTAGCGAAGCAGAAAGAAACTCGCCAAGAGAAAAAGACCTTGGTGTGAGGTCTGGGCAAAGTCAGAATGTCTCGCCGAAAGTATGAAGGGCTCGGTAGACCAAAACGTGTCGGGGTGACATCGACAGACTCTTGCCGATATGGTTTGTAATATCAAGTTCGCAGAAACTTCAGGAGGAAGCTGTACACTCAGTGTGATGTCTTAGCGATGAGCGCTTGTCTTGGCGACCATAGAGGCAACATCGGTATGAGATCTGAAGCTTGATAAAGGCTCTCAGCGATAGCGCCATGTTATGCCGATAAGTTGCAAGGAACATAATTGCATCGGTGAGACACTTTTAGTGTCTCGCTGAGATGCAATTCTTTTCAGAAAGGGCTTTGACCACCTGCCGAGCCTACGTGGAAAATGCTCAACCAACCATGAGGAGCTAAGACGAATCGTGGTAGTCTAGTCAGAGCGTGGAATGCCAACACAGGATGAATGCAACCCGAATCACGGTGAACTCAATAGCATTCAAGGCGTTCGACCGAGGAGCTTCGCGAAGACACGAGGACAGAGGAATGAATGCGGTGGTTGCAGAAAGATCAGAGGACTTCTTCGAGAATGTTTCTTCACCGACACCAGCAACAGGGACACGTAGGGATGCAACATTAAATTCGATAAAATATCTAAGGGCAGATCTTTTTCTAAGACAGTATTTTTGTAAAGCCCTAAGGGGCTGACACTCTCTATATATAAGGCATTTTTTGCCCCTTTGTACAAGGAGTTCTGGAGGATGCTCTTCTGAAGTCTGTGACCCTTTTGCAGTCCTCTCTCAGACTAGCAAGATTCTGTAATTCAACTTGGAGCATGTTATATAAAACTTACCTTGATCATTGTTGATATTTAGATTTCCATCTTGTTCTTGCAAAGTGTTGTGCATTTCAGGTTCATGATCAAGTTATTTTTGTGAATTTATTTCATTCCTTCATAACTTTATCTTGTGTTTCATGCCTTCCTTTGCAAAAGTATCATTATACAAATCACAAATTGTGTTCACTTAGTCACACATGGATTCTAGTCTGTGAAAATATTTCTTTCCTCTCCAAAAAAAGTGTGTGAATCGAACCTGTTTGTGAAACGCTGGTGTAAGGCTTACAAAATTTGATGTGTAATCTTATGTCCATCGTCAGTATTCAGGTGTAAATTGAGTATCTCATGGTTCCTGTAATTTCGGTGCATCACCTTAGAATTTAGCTTTATTTTATGCATTCCTTCTCCCTTTTCCTTCCCTGATCAGTGGCTTGGGTGATACCCAAAGGAAGCTGGCCTTCTCTGGAGCTTCACTCCAATTTCAGGTGACCCACAGCCTTGGAGTGATCCAATTTTTCACTAGAAAGCTTAGTTTTACAACTTTGCATAGGGTGCATTTCTAGGTGACAACAATCATAAAACAATTTATAAGGTATTGCTTTATGCTTCTGCTTTACATGATTGCACAAATTTTACAATTTGTTTTATTTTTGCAATTAAAAATTTCTAAATCTTTTGCAAAATATTACAACCTTATATCTCCATTTCAAATTTGATTTTTCTTAGAAAAAAAATCATAAAAATAATAACCCTCTCTATTACATATTTAATTGGTTTTCTTCAAAAATCAATTTAAAAAAAAAGATAGATGATTGATTTCTTTTTAAATCAATTGAAAATATAAAATGCCTAAGTGATCTGAACTTTAATCTAAGGCATAGACAAGTTTTTGATTTTAAAACCAAATGCCTTATTAATAAGACCCCAAAATATTAAACCAAGACTTACAAAGTCTTAAGAACCTTCCACAAGGCTCGACCTAGGCATATGAGACCATGGTGACATTAAATATTAAACTTAAGACTCAATTTCAAAATGCAACAAAAGACCCTAAGTTCGAATTATCCACTCCATGGAAAAAATCATTAACCTAAATTCGAACTAGGTCAAGAAGACAAAACAAGAAGAAACCCTAAAAATAATTTCATTTGCATCTTTCAACTTGGAGACTTTGGCTTTTCCTGGGGAAGAAGCCCCACCATGTTTGAGTTCGAATTGCAGCTTGGGAGTGCCTTGGAAGCTTTTGATTTCTCCTCCAATCTGGTCGACCCTTCTCTACAACTCCTCATAAGTTGTCTCTCATGGTTTTTTCGTGACTCCATTTTTATTTTGGAAGGCAAGAAGCCAGCAAGGCCGCGGCCTTTACATGTATTTATTTTTATGATTTTGAATGTTCATTTATTTTTGTATTTGAATTGTCTCCTTGGCCGCCATGAGAGATAGCTCTAGCTTGAAGTTGAGAGCTCCAATGGGCTGGCCGCGCCACTTCTTTCCCTCCATTTCTTGACAAGGGTAAGTTTTTACTTCTCTATTGCTCATTTCTGTATTTCTCTATCGATGGAAAAGCTTTTAAAATTTTTAAAGAAGAAAGATATGACTGTTTCTTTTCACATACATAAGATGCAGACCCAGCTGGCTGCGCCATACTCATGCATAAAATGGATTTCTTTGTAAATTCTTGGGCTCGACCCAAGAGAAAATAGTGTGTATTCAACATTTTGAAATAAACCCTCATGTGGGTGTTCGCTACTTTGAAGAAAACACTGTGCATTTTGTTGTTCCTGTAGAAACATGATGTGGGTATATGAGAAATTTGCATTTTAGTTCAAACCCTCCCATGGGTATTCTGGAAATGGCATTAAATCTGTGTGTCCTGATATTCATGTAGAACTAGCTCGACCCATGATGATTTTTAATTCTTTTGTACTTTCAGTTGTAAAACTTAGACATGAGCATTTGTTATTGAAATTGTAAAAACTGTTTTTAAAACAAAACCCCAATATGGGTGTATAAAGAATAAACAAAAAATCTGTATATCTTGTCATTTATATGAAAACTGGGCTCGACCCATGAAGATTTACTACTGTTGTATTTCTGTATCTATTTAAACTCCACCATATGAGTTCACTTGTGATATGAAGAAGTCTGTATATTTCGATAACTGTGAAAATCTGGGTTCCTTTTGGCATTTGAATTTTCAATTTTCAGTATGTGGGTATTTTTTAATTTGTAAAGAAAATGTGCTTCTTAATGTATCTTCAACTTAATTCCAACTCATCTTCTTTTTATAGAAAATTCCCATGTGTTTCTTTTCCATTACTATCGAAAACCCTCATTTGAGCATAAGAGATTCTAGAAATGTATCCTTATTTTATTTTCATACACCATCTCCATGTTGTTTCTTCCTTACACACAAAATGCTTTTGATTGAGACTATAGACTAGTTGGCATCTTGATTCTGTTTTGAATTTATGCAAAGATTTTGATTTAAAATACTGTAGCTCTATGGACTGCATTTCCTCTTACAACCAACTAACACTTCAGAAGCACTTTCTCTTATGCTTTGTCATCTCTTGATTATTCTGAAATGACTTTTCACCTGCTGTATCACCATTTGAAATACATGACAAATGAAGAAACAAAACTCCAAAAAATGGTATACCTTGGATTATTTCATTTCATTGTTAGCCAAAAGATTACATCAAACTCACTTGAACACTGTACTTTGTACCGACAAGTAAGTTGATTGCTTCACCACTCAATGAATGACTGAATTGCTTATATCTGGCACTCTTCATGCATTTTAATGCTCCATTTAATAAACTATTCCATGAATCTGCTCTCTTCTGAGATGAAAATTGAAACAATTCTCTTCATTGAGGCATTATGTATTCCTGTTCACTATCCCTGATTGTGAAAGAGAACCCTGTTGATCCTTACAT
>VDFB02362959.1:0-12130 GCA_007258455.2 Sequoia sempervirens | reverse complement strand
TTGAGGTTCTGGATGAGCTCAGCCAACAGGAGGTGAACCCAGGTTTGATCAACTTAGATCAGGGGCTTGTGGGCTTAGCTCAGGAGGATTTTGTTCTTGATTCTTCTTTGGAGCCACAAAGGGATGATTGTTTGCACATGGAAGCTGATCAACTGACGGTGGTTTCAGAGGTGCAGGAACCCTCAGTCGTTGTTACATTAGTAGGGGAGGATTCTTCTCTTCTTGGGAAGAACACTGGTTCAGACCTGACTAAGAAGATCAAGCCTCCTCCCAAATTGGGCATTTTGTAGAAGGATATTAAGAAGGGTGGGGCAGAGAAATTTGCTAAACCCAGCAGAAAAAAGGATGTGGAAAAGACTAAACTGGCAGGCGAGAATTTGGTGGAGTCAGGGTCAGTAAAGACTCTAGATTCTCTTTTTTCAAGCCCTTTGAAATGATTGTTTTGTCATGGAACGTACGGGGCTTGAACAGCAGCCCTAGTCAAAAAGCGGTTCATGATTTAGTTAGAAGGCAAGGTCCTGATGTCTTCTTTTTGCAGGAAACTAAGTTATCTGTTGAGAATATGCAAGGCTTGGCACCTAAGTTGTGGAGGAGCAGGGTGTGCCAGTGCATTGGAGCTCATGGAGCTTCTGGGGGTTTGGCATGTTTATGGAATCCTCGAAGAATCCGACCTCTTTGGTGGATTTCTTCTAAATCCTCTATGTCTATGATTGCTTCTAGTTTTGAGACAGGGGATGTCATTCTATTTTCTAATATATATGCCCCTACAGATTTTCAGGGTAAACAAGGTCTGTGGTCCCATATCAGGCTTATCCATAGCATGATGCCTTTTCATCCATGGATTTTGGGTGGAGATTTCAATGCTATTTGTGAGTTGGTTGAGAAGCGTGGTGGTACTGGAAGGTTGGAGCCCTCTGCACTGCTGCTTCGTGACAATATCAATACCTTGAATCTTGTTGATATCAAACCCAGCAATGGTTAGTTCACTTGGAATAATCGTCGGGTTGGTGATTTCTGCATTGCAGAAAGATTAGATCAATTATTGGTTTCCTGTTACTGGGTTGGAGGGATGTGGTCATCTTGCTCTGAGATCTTGGATTGGAGAGGATCAGACCATTGGCCTATTAAGCTTGCTACGGATTCAACTCGTGTGCCTCGTATGCCCTCTTTTAGGTTCCAACTTATGTGGTTGTGGGACCCTTCTTTGAATGCCTTTGTGACTGACTGGTGGAAGAAAGGTAGACCAGCCTATGGTACGGCAATGTATACCTTTGCTAAACTACTTCAATATGTTAAATTTGAGCTCAAATGGTGGAATCGTCAGTACTTTGGGAATGTCTTCCATGCAAAGGTGATGGCTCAGGAAGATTTGGATGGTATCACGAGGAGGTTAAGGGAGGATGGGGTGACGGTTGAGTTGCTTCAGGATGAGGCTCGGCCTATGAAAACTCTTGAAGAATGGGAACTGCGAGAGGAAATGTATTGGAAACAGAAGGCTCGCATTGAGTGGCTTCAGGAAGGGGATAAAAATACAGCTTTCTTTTTCAATTCAGTGAAAGCCAGGCGTCATGGAAATTCTATCTCTGGTCTAGTGAATGACAGGGGAGACCATCTTTCCTCCTTCCCGGAAATCTCAAGGGAAGCGGTGCAGTACTTTGAATCTCTTTTTAGGGAGGACTCACAAGGGGGGTCTCCTGAGGAAGCGCAGATTCTCTCTTGTATCCCCTCTCTCGTGTTTGGAGATTTGAATCGACAACTCATGAGTGATATCTCCCTTGATGAGCTTGAAGGGATTGTTTTCAATATGAAGAAAGGGAAGGCGCCTGGTCCAGATGGCTTCCCAATTGAGTTTTTTCAAGAATTTTGGGATATCATCAAACTTGACCTCCTGGCTGTGGTTCAAGAATCTCAACAAAATAAGCAGATGCTAAGGGCCCTAAATGCTACCTTTCTGGCTCTTATTCCCAAGAGTGAGGGGCTTGATAGGTGAAGCCAATTTCGGCCCATTTCTTTATGCAATGTAGTTTATAAAATTATTTCTAAACTTATTGCTGACAGATTGAAAAAAGGGCTTGAGGAGCTGATCTCTGAAGAACAAAGTGGTTTTGTTGCTGGTAGGAAAATTTTGGATGGGATTGTTATTACAACTGAGGTCATCCATTCTATGGCTAGATCTAAAGAAAAAGTGATGTTTATCAAACTGGATATGGCTAAGGCATATGACAGAGTTAGGTGGTCCTTCCTTCAGTGGGTTCTTGGTGCTTTTGGTTTTGTTGAATAATGGATTCAATGGGTTTTGAGTTGTGTTACTTCAGTCTCTTTCTCTATGCTTATCAATGGGAGTCACTCTGAGTTATTTGGTGCTTCTAGGGGGCTTCGTCAAGGTGATCCTCTTTCCCCTTGTTTATTCTTTTGGCGGAAGGTTTGGGGAGATGGATTAAACGGAGTGTGGAGTCTGGTCTCATTCAAGGTTGGAGGTGGGGTGGCACCTTACCTCCGCAAACTCACCTGCAATTTGTGGATGATACTGCTTTGATGGGGATGGCTACAATGCGAGATGCCTCTAATTTACGAAGAGTGTTGGATGTTTACCTGGTTGCCTCTGGTCAACAGATTAATGAGGGCAAGTCTTCCATTTTCTTCTTCAACACCCCAGGCCCCATTCAGCAGAGGATTGCCCAAACTTTAAGATTTCAGATCGGGACTCTCCCAGTGACTTACCTTGGCATTCCCATCTCGGTGAGTAGACTGCCTAGGGAGTCTTGGCAGATCATTTTGGCTAAATTTTGGGAAAAAGTTAATCACTGGACTCATCGATGGTTATCCTTTGCTGGTCATGTCCAGTTGATTAAGTCAATGGTGCAGGCTCTGCCCATTTATAGATGCATGCTCCAAGTTGCCCCTATGGGCTTTCTTAAGGACCTTGACTCTGTGGCAAGACAATTTTTATGGGCTGGTTGCTTGGAGTCCTCCAAATGGAGTTTAGTTCATTGGGAGGTTGTTTGTAGTTTGAAACAATATGGTGGATTAGGCTTGAGGCAATCGGCTTTGACTGGGGAGGCTTTGGCTGCTAAACTGTATTGGCGGTGGTGTAAGGAGCAGGATAAGAGTTGGGCCAAGGTTCTTTCTCAGAAGTATCTCCCTGGGATCCCTCAACCCAATATTTCTAAGTACCCCCTTGTGGGGAAGGGCTCTGTGATATGGGGCACCCTCAAAAAAGGGGCTGTGCTTATTAAGGAAGGATTATTTTGGATCTGCAAGAAGGGGACGAAGGTCCAGTTCTGGACTGATTCTTGGGATGGTTTTCCTCCCATCACCTCCCAATTTCCCAACTTGTTGAATCTTTGCCAGAGGTTTCTTGAGGTTGGTTGGTTGCGGGTGAGTGATTTTAAGTCCTTTTCCTCCTATGGTCAGATGGAGATGGCCAAATGGAAGTCCCCATATGAGTGGCCGGATGTTGGTTTACAGGAGGATTGTGTTGTGCTGCAAAGTATCCTCTCCAGTCGAAGATGTAGCTCTCTCTGAGATGATGACGTGCTTGCCTGGTCCCCCAATCCTAAGGGGACCTATACTGTAGCCTCTGGTTATAGTGTGTTATTGTCTCATAGGTTGGTTGGGCTTGAAATTCAGTGGTGGAAGAAGGTCTGGAACAAGCTTTCTTGGCCAAAATGTAATTGTTTTGTTTGGATGTTGGCCTGGAATAAGTGTTTGACTTGGGATAACATTCAGAAGAGAGGTTTCCAGGGTCCTTTTGTTTGTGTTATGTGTGGGGCTAATGAGGAGGACTCTACTCACTTATTTTTTCGTTGCTCTTTTGCCCTCCAGTTTTGGCATTTTTTGTGGGGTGTTTGGAAAATTCCTTGTGTTCATGCTTCCTCCTTGATTGATTTTTGGCAGGGGATGGGTCGGCCCCCTTCTGTGGCCTCCTTTTTGCAGGATGTGTGGTTTGTGGGGCCTATCTTCTTATTGTGGCATATTTGGTTGGAACGCAATCGAAGGATATTTCATGGAGAACGGAGGTTGGTGCAACAAATTTGGCAGAGATTATTGGGCATGGTTCAAGAAACAGTGGAAGCTAGGTGTGAAGTGGAATTCCCTTTGGTGAAAAGGGATACAGAGTTGGTGGAGAGATTTCACTTCACACCTAGATTGGGGATTCAGGGGTCGTCTTTGGCTTTGGCAAGGGCTCGAAGAGGACGACGAGAGAAGCAAAAAATTGATAGGGATGACAAATGGCAACTTCCACCATATGGTGTTTTGAAGATCAATACTGATGGATCTTCAAGGGGCAATCCAGGACCGACTGGTATTGGGGGGATTGGTAGGGACTCTTTGGGCTTGGTGATCTTCCTCTTTTCGATCTATGAAGGGACACAAACCATCAACTTGGTGGAAGGGTTGGCTATTCTTGACGCTCTTGAGAGAGCTTATGCTTTGGGATGGAGAAGGATTGTTTGTGAATCTAATTCCCAAATATTGATCAATTTGCTTATTGAGAAAAAAGTGACAGATGTCAGCTGGCAATTGGCTAGGGTTGTGCAACAAATTCTATGGGTTAGTTCTTTGATGGAAACAGTGACTTTTGTCCATATTCTACGAGAGTGGAATAGGGCAGTTGATTGTTTGGCGACATGGGCTTCTGAGCATGTTGAGGGATGGAGAATTGAGGAGTGGGAGTTGGTTCCACAGGAGCTCCATCTTGATTTAACTAATATTCTTGCTGAAGACAGGGCTAGGAATGGTGACAGATGATGGTGTTGGTTGTTTTATCTTAGTTTGGTTTGTTGTGCTTGTTTTTCCTTGGGTCCTCGGTCCTTTGCTTCCTTTGTAATGTTGCTTTCTGATATTCAATAAAAGATTTTCAGCCTTTTATTAAAAAAAAAATCTACATTTAGATTAAATAAACTATAATAAATAGTTTATTTTTGTTTTACTATTTAATATTTAAATTAAATTACTTTTAAAAATGTATTAGGATTTTTTTATTTCTTTTTAATTTTTAGAAGGGGTGTATTATAGAATTTTTTTTGCTAATAATTTTAAATTTTTTTATTTCTTTTTAATTTTTGGAATTGGTGTATTATAGATTTGTTTTTGCTAATAATTTTAATTTTTGTTATTTGTTTTTAATTTTTGGAATTGATGTATTATAGATCTTTTAAAGATTTATAAGTATTATTTTTTATTTGATAAACTATTTTTATTTACCCAGAATTATTTACTTTTTATCTACTTAATATCTACTTTACTTTATGTTTAAAATATTTTTTATTATGTACTTTTAGTTGATGTCACAATCTATAATAATATTTTTGAACATATATTTCACATGCAAATTTGAAACACTAAAATTTAAATCCTCGTCATTTTTATTTGATATTGTTTTGTTATGTTTATAAGGAAATAAAACATTCTTATATAAATATTTAACTTTTGGAGGTGCAAAACTAACTTGAGATAATTTCTCACATGTAGATTTAAACACAAAAGAAAACTTTTTTTTAAACATAAAATAAAGTAGATATTAAGTAGATGAAAAGTAAATAATTCTGGGTAAATAAAAATAGTTTATCAAATAAAAAATAATACTTATAAATCTTTAAAAGATCTATAATACACCAATTCTAAAAATTAAAAAGAAAAAAAGAAAAATAAAATTATTAACAAAAACAAATCTATAATACACCAATTCCAAAAATTAAAAAGAAATAAAAAAATTAACTAAAAATACATAATAACATACAAAATAAAAGAAATTAATACACTTTTAAATATGTTTAAAAAAAATCTATAGACATTGCCCAACGGATCTAGGCAATGCACATATCTCAATAGGTATTGATTGCGGGGCGACAAAAGGCGATTACAGTGTAGGTGATGGTGGCAGTGTAGCAAGGCAGTTGAAGCAATGCTTGTGGCCGATGCAGTACAAACCGTTGCTTGATGGCTTGTAGGGGCTTTACATGGAGTGCCATGTGGATGCCCATGATGCCCATGGGTGCAAAGTAGATTATACTTTATCATTTTTTATTAAATAAATATTATATTTATTTTATTTCTTATTAACTATAATTTTAAAATTATAAAAATGTTAAAATATTAATAAAATTTAAATTTTATTTCAATGTAAAAAATATATATAAATATTTAATATAAAAATATTTAAATTTTCAAAACATGTTTCTATTAAATTAATTTAAATATTAAAATTTTGATATTTTTAATATAAATTAATTATAAGTTTTAATTTTTAATTTTTAAATTTTATTATGAAATATTTAAGATAAAATAAGATAGAAAGTAAAAATATTTAAATTTAATATAAATATTTAGATGTTAATGTATTTAATATAATTTGATATTAATTGAATTTTATTTTCACCTTTTTTCATTTTTTTGAATTTTATTTACTTTTTTAAAGAGAATACTTGTTAAAATCACCATATTTTAAAATAGAAAAAATTAACATTAATTATTTTTGAACAATAAGTTGGTAACTATCTTGACCTAATTATATATTTTGTGTTTAAATAGATCATTAAATATACTAAAAAAATAGGTATTCAAAAATATGTTTAATAAATTTATAAATTTTATTTAATTGATCTACTTAATCAAAAGTGTTAAAATTGAATAATATTTTATTTTTAACATTGAACTCAAGTGTAAAAGTGTTTTGGATTTAACTATGTGTGTTTTTACATCAAGTTTTAATCACACTAATATAATGTATTAGTATATCATGTTATAAATGGAAACATATTAGTTTAATTAAAATATATCATTAAATTATAAAGGGTAGTGTACCATTTTTTTCAAAGTTTAAACCTACACTTTCTTTTTTTATTTCTCTATTTAACCATCAATCTATATTTTGGGGCAGCCCATAATATATTAACATTAAATGTAACCCTAATTAGATTAAAACCCTAATTTGTCTAATGATAAACTATATTATAGGGAGAATGAAGTGGCACCAAAATGTTAAATATGGTATGCAATATATCATGATGTTGGGTATGGTTTGTGATCTATAAAAAATTCTAAGATAAATAGGGTTTTGAAGTCCTATTTTATTGAAGGAGACCTGACATCATAATACTTGATGTGTTGAATAGTTTACTATAATTTGATATTTTATTTTGATATTTTTAATATAAACTAATACTATAAATTCTAATAAAAAATAAGTTTTAATTTTTAATTTTAAAATTTTATTATGAAATATTTAAGATAAAATAAGATAGAAAGTAAAAATATTTAAATTTAATATTAAATATTAGAATCTTGTATATATTGTTTCTATTAATTTATTTTAAATATTAGATGTTAATGTGTTTACTATAATTTGATATTTTAAATTTTGATTTAAAAAAAATAATTTCTAAATTTTAAATTTGAAAGACAATAAATCAACAAAGAATGTATTTAAGAATGTCATAATTAATTAACTCATTGCAACTCTAATTGAATCGTAAACTAATTAACACCAAACCCTAATTGAACTCTAACCCCAAGCTTTATCTGAGATAACCCTTACCGTAATTTAATTCTAACCTGAAACTTTGTCCTAGAATTCTAACTCTAACTCTAACCCTAAACCTAAGTAAACCCTAACCCTAATCCTAATTAAAAGTTCAATCCTAACTATAATACTAATTTTAATACTAATCATAATTATAATCCTAACCTTAGTTGAACACCCTAACCCCAATCCTAATTGAAATCTAACCCTAACTGTAACACTATTTCAAACTCTAATCATAATTATAACCTTAACCCTATATTTGAACACCATAAGCCTAACCCTAACTATAGTTGTCCCTAATTGAACCCTAACCCTAATTGGACATAAAACGTAGTCACCTAAAATTCACTTTGACTTAGTCACTCTAATTTTTTTAACAATAGTAGAAGATAATTCCAATTGACAGGTAGTCTCAAGAAAGATCTTTAGAATATCTTCTTGTTCTATCAATATTACCAATAAAAAAATACCACTTTGACTTAGTCACTCCCAACACCTACTTCCTAAATGGTCACTACGATGCACAAATATTAAATTACGCATAGATAAACAATAAATTACACACAGGTAAACATGCCACACACATCATATTTTATATAAATAAAAGTTTGTTTAATTTATTTAAATGAAACATATATCTAATACAAATAAAATTAACACGATGAAATCTTCTTGTATTAGTAAAATTAAAATAACATCTTTATTTTATATATAAATCAAATTCATTTAAATTTATTTATTGAAAATAAAATTAACATCATATTATTTAAAATTTTTGGAGTTAATAAATTTATAACTTGTTATTATTTAGATGAAATAATAATTTTATCTAGCAACTCTAAGTCCTAAAACCCCAAGGATACCCGGTTCTTAAATAAAACAAAATTTTAAATTTTGTAATATTTTAAATATTTTTATAATTTTAAAATAAGTTAAATAAAATAAAATAAATATTATATTTATTTAATAAAAAATGATAAAGTATAATCTAATCTTTTAATATAAATCTTAAAATTATACTCTATTGACAGGGACAGAGTTGGCAGTGCAGGCACAGACGACAGAGTTTGTACGTTGCACAGAGGGTGAGAGAAATGAGGGAGGGGCAAGATCCGCCATGCTCTAGAAATTGTTGCCCTCTATAGCCTTTTGCCCACAATAATCGTGGTAATGCATCTCAAACTTTAAAGTAACAACAATAATAAATGCATTAAACTTCGATCCAGTACTGTTATCAATATCATTAATACTTCATATCGTTCGCGCCACATCTATGGAAAACTGAACCATTTATTTTCTTCGGTATCTGGTGATGATATCCAGTGACGTGATTGGAAGCGATTTTGACAACTCAAGATTTGTTAAGTAGGAGGTATTTTCCACAGCGTGTCAAATTAAGTGATATTGCTATCGATTCAAACTGTAGTTTCAAGTCAAACTCATTGATATAAATATCATAACCTCAAGATTTGCTAAGAGAATTGCTTCCAAGTGTCTCAAATCACTGTGGTACGGTACGCCAAGGCCTGTGAACTCAAGACTGTCCAAAGTTGATCTCCATCTTACATTATCTGCTTAGTTTACTGCTATCCATGAAACCATCAAATCACCCAGATCTGTCTCACGTCACACGATATCATCAGCAGCTGAAAAGAGAAAAAATGGTACATACGTATTTTTTATATTTAGTAGATGTGTCGTGACAGATATTTAGGATTAGTGATGTTGATAACGGGGCTGGATAGCCGCTGCTGTAAATATTGGCCGCCCCGAATACTCTGTATGTTCCCAATGCCTTACAACCTGTAATGGCCGCCACATCAAATGAAAAGAGTAGTGCCTTTGAACTCATTACGAAATAATTAATGGCTGCCTTCGAATTAATTCCGAATCAAGTGAAAATCTGAAAGTACTCATTATTGCATTCATTGTCACATTAATGATGTAGAGCTAAGCCATTAATGGATAGACAGAACCAGCCGCCGTGAGCAAAACGCATAGTATTCAATGCTCGTCAGTCGTCACCCTTTCCCGTCGCTTTTAACGCCATCTGCGGTCAAATTTCGCTGTCCGTTACTGCTAAAATTATTGACGGAAAATTGAATACAAGGAAGAAATACAAAAAATCTCGGCAAACGTACAAATGACCCCTCTTCTGACAGCATGCCTGCGCAAGCAAATGTAAAAGAGAATTTTTTATAAAATATAATTTATCCCAAGCCGAGAAATCTGGCTCCTGGTACGTGGGGACTTGCAGAGAAACCTAAAAATCGGCCGTCGTTGCCATGTACGGCATCATAGTAACTAGGACTTTTTTATGATTTACCGCAATCAATACGGGCACTGTCTATCCAGCCATCAGATCCGATGGCCGTAGACTGCAGTTTGTCCTTGCCTCTGTCCAGCCAGTTCCGTAGCTTTTGAACCCTACTGTCCTTGTCAATGTCTGCTGTTGTCATCCGTCAGCAGGTTGGAGGCATTGCGATCTGCGGCTGCAGAGATCTGCTGCCTTCGAACTCGAAACCTGCACTCAACTTGTCAACTTGCAATGTGACAAGCACAAGCATGGCACTGGAACGGCGGCAAACTTTTCAAACATAAATGCCAGCATTGATTTGGAGGGCTGCAAATTAATTCCTCAACGGCTACGTTGCAAGTTGCCCAACGCGCCTAAATTTCTCGATCAGCAAGGGCGCAGCTGCATTTGAATTGCAGGTCACAAGGAAATAAAATGTTAAACAGGGCATTCTTCGTTCCATCAGCCGTTGGATCTCCTGAAGGTCAAAGCCATGCAAGTTTCGATTTTGATAGGGCACTGGCTATACATTTTGAATTGTAAGCGTGAATATTGTGTACTTCGTACATTTCTTTGTATTAAGTTTTTTCATTTGGTCATAGTTGATTGTTCAGGTTAGCAAAAAGTAAAATAGGGAGAGGGGCTCAATAGTCGCGGTAGTCCAATAGTCACAAGCACCCAATCGTGAAATATAATATCCAATAGTTGTGGATTTGACTCATAATTAAACAAAATGTATGCTTTTGATCTAAAAAGCAACCATCAAGGATACCAATATCAGCGCCAACTACTCATGATGTAATGCACGTAGAATTGGTCTCACTATTATTTGGGGGTCTTTTGGACACCTTGACAAAAACACACGCTGATGTGGCATCATATTTGATGATGTGGCCCTGAAACCTTAGTTATAAGCAGAGAACTTGCCAAGTGCAAGCTGTAAAAATTGGGAGTGATTTGGAAATTCTCGACTTAGGATAATTAGAAGCTGAAGTAGGTTGCATGGCCCTCCCTACAACGTAGAACCATGATAAATAGTTATTTTAGTCTTTCAATGTAACGAAGCAATGAGATCATGTAATAGAATACAACAATCATAATATTTATTATGATTATTTGAATTACAATATTTTATATTCTTAAAATAATCATAATATTTTGATTTTAAATTTTTTTATATTGTAAACATACAAAGTGTGTATTTTGTATATTTATTATTTATTTTAAACTATTTTATGTAGGTGTGGTAAGAATTTTATTTTATTCTATGATTTCAACTAATTGGTTGTGTTTATTGGTTTTAGATTCATACTAATTATCACAAATAAAATTTGATCCTAAACTCAAACAATTTCTTGATATTAGATCATAGACTTCTCTTTTGTGTCCAAATATACATGTGAAAAATTATCTCAAGTTAGTTTTGTACCTCCAAAATTGATCCACTTGAAATTTAAAATTTTATAATGGATTCAAGCCAACTCCCTTCCCACTAACCACTATTATCATGCATTTTACCTTCTTCTTTTTTTACCTTAAATATTTATACAAGAATAGGATTTAAATTTTAGTGTTTCAAATTTGCATATGAAATACATGTTCAAAAATATTATTATAGATTGTGAGAAATAAATCACTACCCTAAAAAAAATGATTTTCATGCTAATTAAATTGAATATAGAATATAATAGTATTAAATAAAGTGTTGAGATTCTATTATTTGGAATGAAGAAACTAATAATTCCAAGTGAACAAAAAGTGTATATATATATATATATATATATATATATATATATAATTAAAGTGGTTCGCTATGATAAATAACTACAATATGAGATATGCATACAAGAACCTAAGTGAAATATAAACCCTAATGATTTATCAATAGAATATAATACTTTATTTTTATGTATTGTATGCTAAATAACTATTTGTCTCTAACAAATATTCAAAACAAATTTACTATAATCTTTTACAATTTTTTTTTTTAAAATTACTATGATCTAATTTAAATATAATAAACTATTAATAGGGTGTGAGAAACATGTTGATTAAGGAATTAATTTTAGAAATGAAACCAAGAAGACTAGATGAACATTCTTATTAAATCTTACCTCAATATAAGAAAGTGTAATCTAGGGCACTCATGTCCAAATTAGTTTTTTAATGGTCATAAATTCCATAATCTGAAATTTAGACATGAATGTATAAGTGCAAGAGTTTCCTTTTATTTTCATGTCTCATTTCTAGTCAATCCAAGTACATACATATTAGGTATGTACTTGTCTCTTTCTTTTTATCATTTA
>VDFB02362958.1:0-24465 GCA_007258455.2 Sequoia sempervirens | reverse complement strand
ACAACACTAGCTGCATTATGTTGACATCAATACCAACAACTTGGGTTGACATTATCAACACCAATAACCTTCCAGCACTCTCTTCATATGAGGGGTTAACATCAATGACAACACCCAAACAACTCACAAACAACTCAAGCTTCCAACAATCTCCCCTTTTGTCATTGATGGCAACACCGACTTTTTGAAAAGCCATCAATAACAAAAGCAACCAACAACAACTCTGCAACAAGCAACACTCCCCCTGACCAGGGCAACTCTCATTCCCTTGCTCCCTAACACTCTCTTCCCCTGTCGTCTTTAGACCATTTTTTGCATTTATCCAAGTATGGTTTTTCAACCAACTCTCCCCCCCTTTGACATCAATGGAAAAGGGCCATAGATTCATCCAACTCTCTTTCCTGTATTGAACTATTTTGCTTCCCCTTTAACAACATTCAAAGGGCAACACTTGCACATTTCACACATCATTTGCGCTCTCCCCCTTAGGGGCACAAAATATGCTCCATCTTACTACACCAATTAGTAACCACTACTATCTACTCCACTTGAGAGACATCCTTCATCAGTCTGGAACAAAAGAATAAATCTTGAATTGCTCCACTAGACTAATGCACACTCTTATGCATCTAGTTGAAAGAAGGGGCAATAACCCCTAACTTTTGCCAGAGATACTCAAAAGTATCTTTTAGAAGAGCCTTTGTGAAAATATTCGCAACTTGATCCTTTGTAGGCACATACTCCAGCTTCACCTCATTTTTTGCAACCTTCTCTCTTAGAAAGTGATACCGGATTGAGATATGTTTTATTTTTTTAGACTATAGGAATTAGTCGGGTATCCACCCCCTTATAAACTATAGTGCACATGGTAAAATTTTTTCATGTGACCAGTGGTGCTAGCGCGACATGCCCTTCAATACCATGAGTTTGGGGGGAAACTAGACCTTGTGACCTCTTGCCTACAACATGATGCTTTAGCTAATTGAGCTAGGCCCTTCGCCCCGAATTGAGATATGTTTTGTTCTTGAATGCATCACCAAATTCTTTGATATATTGATAACACTTGTATTATCACACAAGATAGAAAAAGGTTCATTATATGATATTTTGATATCCTTTAGTGTTTGCTTCATCCACAACACTTGTGTGCAACAAGATGCTGCTGCAATGTATTCTGCCTCTATAGTAGATAAAGATACCAAATCCTACTTTTTCCTTGACCGTGAAACCAATCTACTTCCAAGAAAGAAATCACCTCCACTTGTACTTCTTTTGTCATCCATGCAACTAGCCCAATCTGCATATGTATAGGCACTTAAAGAGAAATCAATATCCTTATAGACCATCGTCTAGAGTGCCCTGCAAATATTTGAATATCCTCTTTATTGCTGCCACATGTGATTCTCTAAGATCTTTTTGAAATCTGGCCACAAGACAAATTGCATGCATGATATTCGGTCTAGTAGCAGTTAGATATAGCAGCCCGCCAATCATTGATATGTACTTGCTTTGATCAGTCTTAGAAAATTCATTATTCTTGCTCAACTTGCAACTAGTAACCATAGGAGTACATACTGGTTTAGAGCCTTCTATTCCAAACTTCTTCAACATTTCCTTGACATACTTTGACTGTGAAATGAATATCCCTTTTTCTGTCTAATTAATTTGTAGCCCAAAAAAAAAATTCATCTCCCCAAACATAAACATCTCAAACTCTTTCTGCATCTCTTCTGCAAATCTCTTGCACATACCTTCATTTCCTCCAAAGATTATATCATTAACATACACAACTACAATAGAAATTTGATCCTTCTCAACTTTAAAGTAAAGATTGCTAACTGCAGTACCTATTTTGAATCCCTACTGCAACAAGTACCTATCCAGTCTTGCATACCAAGCTTTGGTAGCTTGCTTGAGTCCATATAATGCCTTCTTCAATCTGTAAACCATATTAGGATCATCTGATAACTGAAAGCTTTTCAATTGTTCAATGCATACCTCTTCTTCCAACTCACCATTCAAGAATGCAAACTTTACATCCATATGATAAACTTTGAAATTCTTATGTGCTACAAAGGCCAAAAACATCCTAATGGCCTCCATTCTTGTCACTAGAGCGAATGTCTCCTCAAAATCTATTCCTTCCACTTGTTGTTGGTATGTGGCGATTGATCATGCTATACTGTACATCCCGACATATATCCTTGCCGGGGTCTTGGGCTGGGCCGGGCCTCGGGTGAGGGTTTGGGGGTAGTAGCCCCCAAGAAAAATTTTCCTTACTTTTTTGCGTCGTCACCGAAAAAGGGAAAAAATTGACTTTGTAGAACCCTAATCAGGAAGCTTCTAAGCTTGTTAAAAAGGGGTTTGGATGAGTGTTACAGTATGATGAAAAACACGATTATTCAAGTATGATTGTAATAGGCTTTTGCAATCGATAATAAAATCATCGATGGTCAGAAGTTTGCGGATGTAGCCCGGATTGGGTGAACCACGCTAAATTTCCTCGCGGTTTTAGTTTATCTCGCTTATTAATTAAATATGTACTAAATTGACATCTCCTTTCTAACCCTAACACTTCAGGAAAGAGCTCTTGTCACGTGTCTAGCCTTTATTTCTAATCCACCTCTCCATTCTCATTCATGATTCCGAAATTTACTATTCTGCTGCATTCCCTGTTAAGCCCACTGGTTTCCGGTCCGGTCTGGCTCCAAGTCCCCAATCTTCGGAATTTTCCCCTGTTCTACTTTAACGAGATTGCCCATCTTTATTATCCTTATAAGTCTTCAATCATTGTCTTTAGGCGAGATAATTACCTCGTTTTTCGCTGGCACTTCTTTTTATCATGTTTCCACGATTACCTACTGATCCGATCTTTCATGGTCGTGATTTAATATTTTGTCTGAATCCTTCTTCCTTAACCCAATTTATTTTTCTATCTCATTAGATTCATATCCTTCTATCAGTACTAAGCTTTTATGTGGTTCTTCATCTATTTTGACACTTGCACTTTCAACTATTTTCTTCAGCCTCTTGTTGTAGCACTTGTAAGCCTTGCTTCTTGTAGAATATCCAAGGAAGATTCCTTCATCTAATCTTGCATCAAACTTTCCAAAGTTTTCTTCATCTCTTATGATATAACATTTGCTTCCAAACACTCTGAGATATTTGGCATTAGGAGTTCTTCCATACCATAGTTCATAGGGAGTTTTTGAGCTGTTTACTCTTGTTTGTACTCTGTTGAGTATGCATACTGTGGTGTGAATAACCTCTCTCCAATAGACATTCGATGGATTTTCTTCCTTCATCATTTTCCTTGTTGCTTCCTAAACTGTCCTATTCTTTCTCTCCACCACTCTATTTTACCAAGGAGTTCTAGGAGTTGACAAATGCCTCTTTATTCCATGATCTTCACAAAAATTGTTAAACTCATTGGAGGTGAATTCTCCACCTCTGTCAAACCTTAATCACTTGATTTTCATATCCATTTCATTCTCAACCATAGCTTTAAATGTTTTAAACATGTTTAGAGCTTCTGATTTTTCTCTAAGAAAAGTTACCCAAGTGAAATAAGCAACTAACAACATGAAATGCCCATCACCTTGAAAGCTTCTTGTTCTTGTAGGTACACATAGGTTTGTATGCACCAAATCCAAAGGTCCTATGGTAGAATATTCTTTGATATTGAACCTCTTTCTTGTTTGCTTCCCAACTTGACATTACTTGCAAACTATATTGATATGCTTTGTAATTTTTGACAAATCTCTCACAACTTGAGTAGAGTTGATCCTCACTAGACTATCAAAATTGATGTGACATATTCTTCTATACCAAAGACATCTTTCATTGATTTGAGTCATAAAGCACTTATTATTAGCACCTTTGAGTTGATAAACACTCCCATCTATCCTTGTTTGTACAACAACTAGAGTTCCAGATCTTCCTTTTTTGATTTCACAACCACCATCTTGAAATACAAGATTAATCATTTTCTACACATTTGTCCTACACTCAAAAGATTATGTTGGAGACCCTTGGCATAAAGAACATCATTTGTATTATGCTTTCCATCAAAACTAATTGAACCATTTCCACATAACTTAGCAAATGTATAATCACCAAACTTAATAAGACCACCTTCAAACTTCTCAAGTTTAACAAACTTAGTCTTATCCCCTGTCATTGGTTTGAGCATCCACTGTCAATTATTTGGTGATTTTTCTCCTCTCTAGCACGAAAAGTAGTCGCTATAGTCCCTTTGATGTTGTGACTTTTTTTCGGAGCAATTTCCTTCATACATCTTGCAGAGTTAGTAGAATTATTTCCAACATTCAGAGCCATGAACAAGCATTCATCATTTTCATCATCTGAGTAGTCAAATTCATCATCAGATATGCTAGCATCTTCTTTAACATAATAACTTCTCTTGAATGTATTCACCTTTATTATCCTTATATTTTTCATTTGAAACTTTGGCTAGACATCTTGAAGCATAATGACCTATCTTTCCACAATTGAAACATTTGAAAGGTAACTTACCTTTGTATTTTTCAATCCCCTTTTTCAATCTCCTAACAAAATTTGCTTCTATCTCATCAAGATCATCCAAATTTGATCCATCATCCTTCTCTATTTTGCTAGCTTTAAAAGAATTCTCTTTTCTTGAATCATTTCAACCAAACTCTCTTAATTTAAAAGTAGTTAAAACACCAAACAACTGATCTCTAGAATAATGATCTAAATCCTGAACTTCCTCAATAGCAAAAACTTTATAAGATTTAGGAAGAGTTCTTAGTACCTTCTTTACCACCCCATCTTTTTGGAGTTTTCCACCAAAACCATTGATGGAATTGACAACTTCATCCACTCTATGCATGTAGCTTGCAATATCTTCATCCTTTGACATCCTTAGGGTTTCAAACTTGGTCTTAAAATTCTACATATTTGCTTACTTGACTTTATCATCTCCTTCATAGACACTTTCCAGCTTCTTCCAAATTTCTTTAGCAGATTTGTAGCTCATAACCTTCACAAGTTTTGAATCAATAAGATCACTCAAAATACCATTCCTTGCTTTACTATTTTTCTCATATGCTTTGATCTCATCATCAGTTGTTGGACTATTAGTAGGCATGGTATATCCATCTTCAATTGACATCCAAACTCCAAACCCTAGGGAAACAAGGAAACCTTCCATCCTAGTTTTCTAGAATGCATAATTTGTCCCATCAAACAAGGGAGCCTCCTTCCTGTGCACCATCTGGATCTACCTCAAGCGATTAAGCTTCTTCCAATGAACCTTTCTCTAATACCAATTGTTAGATGCACAAGACAATTGAGAGGGGGGTGAATCAGTTGTACACTTTAAACATTCAATCCCTCAATATATTTTCAAACCTTTATCAACCATTAAAACCTTATTAATATTCAAATATTTATTAGCCCTTAAACCCTTAGTCAGATTTAACATGAAAGTAAACAAGAAACACATCAAAACACCATGCACAATAGAACACCAGATTTATGAGGAAACCCCAAGAAGGAAAAAACCATGGTGAGCATTAGCTCACAATATAAAGTAATAGCAACACCCAATACAATAGGATCATTGTCAGAGGGCTCATTGCCCAAAAGAAAGAAGGGATCACTACCAAAGGACTCACTGTCCATAAGAAAAAAAGATAGAAGGGGTGGCTCACTGTTAATTTGAATTGCTAACAGTGCATCTCTCTTATGTTGAAGATACAGTTCCACTCGAGCACAAACAACACATTCAACAAACTAAAATGTAGACACCTTTTGTTCACTACAACTAGGAGTCGTAGGCATTAAAGCTCACACTCAAATCGCCACACTTGATCACTTTCACATCTTTTCGCATCACACTCTTTGCTTAATCCACACAACAAATTTCCTTGTATTTATACTAATCACAACCTAAAACAATCAATTAGGTCGGACTCAAGGAAAAATATGCACCTCAACCATGCAACATCAAATAAGTCCACACCAAACACTTCCACGGTAAAGAAGTGAAGGTAGACCACACCACAACTTAACTAGGACCCAAATCTACAGAGACATTCTTCTTATCACTTGCACAAACAAGAATCATCCACCATAGTTAGCACTAGCACACCAGTAGGCCAAACCTGCACTAACACTAACAAGTGACCACAAACATGCCTCTCTAGGTCTAGAAACATCTTCGAGATTTACAACAATCCAAAACATCTTAGAATATTCCACATCATCAGAATATTCACTACTACTACTGCAACCACATGAAATTTAAGAACACCTTTATTCTGTGTGATCAGACACACTAGCACAGACATCCAATGCACCAAACAACCTTGTGGAACACCTCAAGCTTGAAACTTCAAGGGAATGTAGATACTAACAATATAAGGACGTTTTCAGATTTGCAAGACATGAACCTTCACTGCAGAGAAATGCAAAGCAATCTCATTTCTCCCAGACACCCTGTTTCACCAGATAGACATACTGTTAAACACAATTTCCACCACAAAACGATCCAAAACCCGAAACTCTGGATATAGAAACTTTGCACACCTAAAATCATCAAATCCAAACCAAACAGACATGTCTTCAACCATGCAGAAATGTAGAACAAAACACTGAACATCACTCTTATCACACCGAACTCTATTTTATTCAAATTTTCTCAAAAGCACTTGGAAACCAAGTGAACCAACTGCATCAACAACAATATTAACATCTCTACAACACATCTACAATATTTGCAACACCTCTAATCAACTATAACACATCCAACTATCTCTCCAAACACAACTTTTGCAACGATATTGAAGACAAACATCAATGACAACACCAACAACATTGTGTTGACATCAATACCAACAACTCAGATTGACATCATCAACACCAACAACCTTCCAACACTCTCTTCATATGAGGGGTTGAAATCGATGAAAACACCCTAACAACTCACAAACAACTCAAGATTCCAACAAAAATCACATTCAAGTGTTCATTATGGTTTGTGGAATCTTAGGGGTCAACAAAAATGCATTTGTATAGTTACTCATTGAAACCCTCATCAGATTGATAGCCAATTGGTTTTAGTATTAGGAAGAATAGATGCATTACAAACTAGGATAGCTTGAAAAAAAAGTTTCTTGAAAGATTTAAATTTATTAATGTAGGTCTATTGTTGTCTCAAATTTTCCAAATTCAAAAGAGGAGGAGAACCCACAAGAGTTTTTATAGAACAATTTGAAAGATCTCTAAAGCAAATTCCTCACATTGATCAATCCAATCAAGATAGTAACTTTATACCTTTATTGTTGCATTACATCCTAAAATCAAGCACCAAGAAGCTATTAAAATCAAGGATTATTTATTTTGTCTAGGTTAT
Organism: Sequoia sempervirens; assembly: GCA_007258455.2. Lineage (NCBI taxonomy): Eukaryota > Viridiplantae > Streptophyta > Pinopsida > Cupressales > Cupressaceae > Sequoia > Sequoia sempervirens. The sequence goes on along the minus strand of VDFB02362958.1, from coordinate 17,066 downwards.
GGAGAGGAAATTACATTGAAAAATGTGCACTAAATGTTTTTAGCAATGAGCCCATGGAGAATGTCATACAAGAACAAAATCTTTGGTCTATAGATTTTTGATCTTTGGTCTATAGATTTTTATCATGTGATGAAGTTTTGAAAGGACAAAGACATATCGATTATCTACTCCTACTAAAATTTTTAGCTTCATAGTTTTAGGTGAAGGGTGGCTTTCAAGGAATAACACACTTGAGTTAGTGGTCAAGTCTTATGTAGAAAAATAAGTTGAAGTTTACAAATTTTTATATGAGGATAGTGAAGGTGAATTTGATAGTTTTTCAATTGATAAAGAAGATTGTATTTCTTCATACTTATATTCAAACAATGTCATTGTCATGTGTAATTTGAAAATGCAATGACATGTGCTCCACTCCAATAACTGCAATTATTGTAAATCCAATGATAATGTAACCCATAAAAAGGAAAGTGTGAATGATGCTCGATTTATTCCTTTATCTCCTCTTGAATTGGAAGTGTTCACTTCTAAAATCGCAAGATAACAAATGAAGAGCCATGTAACTGAAACAAAAGTTAAATAGTTTAAAGATAAGGGGAATGAAGACAAAACAACAAACATACTTATCTCAATATATGTGCAACCTAAGTTTAGTAGCATTCAAGGTTAGAAACATTTTTTTTAAAACATCTAGTCTTGTTTAAATATTTGTATATTAGACATTGTGACTTTATTTTCTATTTCTCATCATGCTCATTTTCCAAGCCAAATGTATCTTAAAGAAGTAAAATATATGTATATGTTTGATAATTGCCTCAATCCTAAAGAAATAGAAGGAAATGAATAATTTCATATAGAAATTGAACAAGAAATAGAGAATGACATTGAAGATTATATAGTTATCAAAGAAAATGACACGGGTAGTCATAAAGAAATTAAGAATGGTTAGACAAATGAAAATACTCAACCCTATGATATTTTTATCCCAAATTGGTGCCTTGAAGTTTGAGATGATGACTTTCCTTGCAAAGATGAAATCATTCCCTCTTGTTGAAAAACATGGAAGAGGACCCTTTGGCTGATAATATCAATGATCTAGGCCTCTTGTATTGTCTTCCTCATGTTTCATCATTAGAGATAGAGTACCTTTATTTAATTGCAAAAATGAGAGAATAATTTTCTTTCATTATATATGACCCTATGCTCATGGAAGTTGTTCACGAGTTAGGTATGCAACCTAAAATGGTAGAATTTCCCTCATCTCAAGGTCTACCTAAAGTATATTCAACACAAAATTTATTGTCAAATTCAAATAATCATGTATACCCAGAGATGGAATATCAATACAATGCAAGGAGGTATAAAATTGATTTTATATGGGATGGTATTGAAGTGATTCAAAAATATTCAGAGGTCTACGATGAGAAATGGTTATTCGTCTATAATGCATTATTTAGGGAGTTTTTATATTTCATAGATTTCAAATCTCTCATCATTATGACAAAGTGGTATTGAGTTCACAAGTGTTCTTAGTCCTTCAATGGGTCTGTGTTATCCTCATAAAATAGTTTGAGGCAGGAGCCTCCTACCATGTACACAAGTTAATTAGGAGTTTTTATCATGTTTGTTCAATGTTAGTTTTTTTATCTTTTGTTTTTATCATTTTTTTTGGCTTGTGTGAAGTCTTTTTCTCTTCTTGTTCAAGTGTTTTTCTACTTTTGACTCTATAGCCCAATGGATAAGGTGTTGGTCTCGATGGAGATTCTACTAATTTTCTACATCTTTATTGTCCTTGTCCTCAATCAAAGCTAGTAGTTGGCTTCATTTTTAACTTTGACAAATTATAAAGTTTTTGTGCTCATGGAATATGTTCAGACCCAATTAAGATATTGCAAAATCCATTAATTTTTTTTCCTATTTTTTGTACATTTTACTTACATTGTCAACTAGTTATACTTAATCCAAGAGATCTTTAGGGGACCCCTTTGTCAAAAGTGCTAAAAAATTCTATTTTCTTAAAATTTTAGATGTGTGTTCTTTCTATTACATCATTGAAGTTGAAGAGTTCAAGATTTCTTGAACTTCCCAACATAGTTGAAAAGAAAAAAAGGATAAGGAAGAAAAGGTTGTTACAGGGTTCAAGAATGATCGAACTCCTTGATATGGTTCAAAAAATTCTCAAAGCTCTAACATGGGAAAATAGAAGAAAGTGGGAAATGACTAGTATAAAGAGTTTGTTAAAGAGTTCAAGAATTCTTGAACTCTCTAACATGGTTCAAGATTGGCTAAAAGGTTTAATATGAAGAAAGGAAATACAAAGGAAGAAGATAAAAAGGTTGTTAGAGAGTTCAATAGTTCTTTAACTCCTTGACATAGTTCAAAATCACAACTAATCATCGAAATAGGAGTAGGAATAAAGAAAAAAGAATGTGAGAGAGTACATGACTTCTTAACTCCACAACATGGTTCAAAACTTATCAAAACCTTTGACAGAGTTCCATGAGAGTTGAAGTTTTCAATAATAGACTATACAATGGGTGAAAATGTCACTATTACTCACAATTAAAGAAATGGAAAAGGCTTCAATAGTTATTGAAGCAATGCCAACTTTGCTAACATATAAGCAAGGGGTGAATTTAATATGTTTTAAACATAAAGGAAAATGAATAGATGATATGTAGAGGCTATTTTTCATGTTATGAATGTGAGATGGACATAAGCCAAACAAGTTTAAATGCCACAACTATTTCACTGTTATACACCATATCCACTTCTCCACCAAATTCCATGACTATTGTAGGTACTCTTTCACTACCTAGTTGCACGTATTCAATCCATGGCATCTATTTTGGCAAGATTCACTATGTGGCCATGAGTCTCCTTCCAAAATTTCTCGCATTCATTCCTTAGTGGCTACGATGTCCTTTAGTCTCATGTGGCTGCTTGGGAATTTATTTTGTTGGGCACTATATATACAATTTCTTCATACATTCAAAAATAGAAGTATTAGTTGCTTCCACACACCTATAGGTGTTAAAGCCATCCAAGGTTACAAATTGTGTAATGTCCGCATTTTCATGAGCATTAGTTCTCTGCAGGATTAGCCTATCAGTTGACCTTTGTAGGCTAATGAGCATGGTTAGGTCTTTTACGATAGTTACTTAGTCAATGGATGGTTTCTTCGATTCAATTGGATTGGAGAAATAAGGGAGATAATAATTAAATTAATTATTTGTAAGGTTATTAATTAAATAAATATTATAAAGTGACCTTTTATTCAATTAAATTAATAAAGTGACTTAAATAAAATATTATATCATAAAGTCACTAAAATAAAATAAAATAAAATAATATTATTTTCTAGAAACTTTTTGAATATGGATTGAAAAAGTATAAAAAAAGATCAAGCCAAGCTTCTAATCATCCAGGGATTGATACTTGTTTTGAAGAACTTGTTTGGTGAAGGAGCCAGCTAGGGTTTCTGCCATTATTGGACCTTTGGGAACAAAACTCTCATTGGTTGTGCAATTTTGAGGCTGTGAAACTATCAATTGAGATTATTGCCAGTGGTGGGCTTCATTTCATTCAACTTGTGCTTGCATTGCAAATTTTTTGGCCTTTGGCCAAATTTGGTGAAAGAGATTACATATCAGCTTATTGAAGCATTTGGGGAGATTCAATTTGTCTTGCAGTTGTACATTCATCACTAAAAGAAAATCAATTTGGGCACTTTAGCATTTCCATATTTTATGAAGAAGATATCAGTTGTTGGCATCGATTTGGAGGAAGAGATTTGGTAAATTTGTGAAGGATCGATTGATATTGTTGCAACTTGAGGGCATCATTTTTGGCATGTTCAAAGACGATTTTGGCACTGCTGTTATCAAAATTACAATCATAATGTTGAAGACCTGGAACCCACGTTTTCATTCATATCTTGCTATGGAGGGGTCAATTCTTCATGGGTATTGAGGCGTTTTATTCCTTGATGAGTGGCAATGATTTTTGGTGCTTTGGGAGGTGATTAGAGTTCACATTTATTTATGCTAGAGGTTGCAAGTCTAAAACATGGGCGGCTCCATGAAGAGATTGATTTGGCTTGTGAGGACTTCATACATTGCATAAGAGGTTGCTATGTCTTCATCAAATGGGAGAGCACATAATAACCAGGTTCCTCTTAATATTTGCATTCATATATAAGCATTTAGAAATATTATAGTTGCAGCCATTGTACACAAACTTAGGAGTTGCATTGTAAGCCAAGAATCTTGGCAAAGACATCATAATCAGCTTGTACTCAGCCTATTCTTCATATTAATACAAGGAAGGAGTTGCATATCATTGTTTGTATTTAAATACTTGGTTGTAGCATTCATTTATGTATGCAAGACAACTATTTTTCTTAATGTCACCAGTTGAAAGTCAACATTTACATTATGGGAATTACATAGCAAGTTTTTGATTCAATGCCATATGTTGTAGATGAACCCTTCAATCATTAGGATGCATGATAAATGTTTGACATAATTCTTTATTGTTGTAGATGCACATTAGTTTGCATGCCAAGTGTTTGACAAAATGTCAATTGGCTGTAGGTGCACATTTTCCATGCAGAGATCATATATATGCATTCAAAAAGACAAAATGAATTGCATTTGCATTTTAGTTCTTTGCCTAGACATCTTAGTGATCATTTGGAAGCATTTAAATCACATTTAACATCATTTCCAGCAACCATAATCATAAAGAAACACAAAAAAAACAAGTGGTTGTATGTAAAGTGTTTGACAATATTCCTTCAGCCTTTAATCATCATTTTGAGATCAGTTTGGGCAAGGTATATTACAAATTGTATTAGTCCAATTCATGTTAAGCAACAATTCCACAATTCTCACAAGATTTATAATGTTTCAAATGATACTAGTTCATGAGTGTCTCTATGAACACCTATATATTTTTAGAGAACTCTTGGATTAGATGGGGTTTCTTTAGCCACATTTAGTGGTATGAATATAATGCATATTTGGAAAATATAATAGAGTTTTAATTCATTACAAGTCTTGTAATGATCTCTTGTGCATTTCATATGTATTTTTTTAGTGGGTTGATGAATTATTAAGTATGCTTAGTAGTTGATATTATATATCCCTAGTGCATGTAAATGCATAGCTAGTCATCCCTTGTTTTTCTAGTTTGTTGCTCATTTTGTGACTCTATCTATTTGATAGGAACTAGTTTGGGAATATATGACCAATCATACTCTTTAAATATATAATTATTTAACATGTAGATTAAATTTAGTCTAGAATATGAATTCTTTCATGATTGATTCTTATAAATTAGGGAGCAAATTCAAGTAACTCCAAATAGCATGTCATGTACATGTTTGTACCTTGCCATTGTGTATGAGACATTAAGTGAAATGATCTTTGTGGATTATAATATTATTGTTATATATAAGTGCATGTGTAAGGTGTTTTATCAATTATATAAGAGGTTAATTGTGCAATTAGTTAGTCTTTGATTTAGTGACAAATATAGCGGTTGAGTGTACATTAGTTATAGCTATTTATTGTTGCAAACATCTCATATTTTAATTAATTTAAAAACACATTAAGGATACCTCTAAAACTACCCTCCTATGTTTAAGTTGAGCACAAAGTGTAGGAGAAACCATCCACTCTCATTAATTGGCCTTTAACCCTTCTCAGTTTGTTGATGAACCCCTATTTTTCCTTCATAAAAGATACCTCTATTCTTGAAGATAAAACTATGTTATATGATTGTGGCGCAACAATTTTGAACCTAACAAAATCAGCACATGTCATCATTTATGATCTTACATTATGTGTCAATGATGAATTGCATGTCAAGTTCCTTTATGACGTTAGCTTGTTTGAGTAAAAAATATTAAATGCTCACATCATTTTTCCTTAGTCACAAATTCTCTTGCTCAAATTTAAATCACTTGCCAAACTAAAGTCATCAATTCATGTTCAAAGTACTTTTTTTAATTTTTAAAATACGTTGCAAGTTACAAATGACAAAAAAATTCAGTTTCTAAATTTGCAAAGTGCAAAGGTTTTCTATAGTTCTAGAGTGCACTATGTTGTCCATGACAAAAGTTATCTAGTTCCCCAAAATGCAAGTAAAATCAATATTTTTTTTTTGGGAGTGCAAGTAAAGTTGCAACTAATAAAAGTTTTCTAATTTTTGGAATACATGTTAGAGTTGTAGTAGGTTAGATTTTTTTAATTTTTGAAATGTATATTGAATGTGTGAGTTGTTAAAATTTCCCAATTTTTGTAAGTATAGAACATTTCAAGTTGTAGATGGGTAGACTATTTTAGAATTTCAAATTGAAAATAACATAAATACTATGAATCATAACATAGTGCAAACTCTAAAGTTGAGTTCCAAACCCAAACTTCACAAAAATGAGTGCAAAGTGTTTATTCTATCTAAACTCCGAATTGCACCAATTTTTTGAAAGTTTTGCGATTTCAATAGCCTCCTAAACTCCTAGCATCTTTTAAAGTGATAGTTTTGTTGGTTCCATTGAAAACTCCCAAATTGTCATCACAATTTTAATCAACATTTTTAATGGTTCACAAACTCGCTGAAGTTTTGATGGCATTCAAATCAAGGGATTTTATGGTTTCTAACCTTCTAAAATGTGTCAATAAAGCAATATGGGCTTTCCCTAGAAATGATAAGGTAAAAACTAGTTTACCTTGCACATTCACTCTATTCCAAATGTAGACTTCATGCCCATTGCTAGCATCCTCCTCTTGCCTAGGTGAAGATGAGAGTTTTGGATTTGGATGGAAACTAATTTTCAAAGTGTAAATGATTGAGAAATTTTATCATGTTTTATTGTTGCAAAGGTTGTGCACTCCACAAAACCCATTGATCACAATGATTGCAAGATATGTACATAGTGAATTTTTTGAATTTGTTTTAGAAACTTTCAAGTAAATACATTTCAAAGGTGTAAAATATGAATCTCTATGACTTCAACCAACATCCTCCTTGCTTGTGTCAATGTGGGAATTTTGGAACAAAGATGGACACTACATTCATCAACCACATAGGTCTAGTGGAGCTATTTGTTGTTGGGGTTTCAATTTCAATCTAGAATAATATATCATATTTTTTTAATATTCCTCTTCTAAATGTGAGTACTTCATTTGTGGTAGAGATGAAGCCTCAATAGAATTTAGAGAGAAATTAGTTATCAATTAGGCTTATGACAAATGAAGTAAAAGTCACACTAAAGGAAATACAAGTCACCAAAGCTTAGAAGATAAGGACAAGCTCCAAGAAGCATTGACCAAGGGAAATAATAGGTTACAGTTACTAGCTGTCTCAACAACATTGGTTTTAGCAACTAGCCTTGGTATTGTGAAAGTAGTTGTCTTAATTGTTGGAGAAAAACACCTTTTAAATTTTAAGGGTGTACATGTGGATTGATAAACTTGTCTTCCAATAGAGTAATACTTTAATTTAAGAGCCCTTAATGTTCTAGGTACAATAATTTCTCTTATAATGCAAAGTGTCTTCTATGGGTTCAAGGACACTAAGATACCTTTCTATGTTACAAGAGCAGGAAATATATTGAACAAAATATTGGATACCATTGCTATGTTCACTCTTGGTTTTGGTGTTAGTGTTACAACTTGTATTGTTATTTTATTTGAGTATTTTGTTGCCTTTGCATTTTTGTGGAATTTAATCAAGAATATACTACCTTGCTGATGCAAAAACTTGAAGGCATAAAATAGAATGAGAGGGATAATTAATAGCATAAATAAGCTTGATAAAGAATTGACTATCCTTTACTATTACTATTAGTAGATTAGCAATAGGGATAAAGATTGATATTTTAACATTGGTAATAGAATGTAGAAAGGAGCTACATATGCAATGGAAAAAGTGATATTCTTGAAAGGAAGTCAGATCAAGAAATCTATAATTTTTTAATAAACCCTAATGGTTTCTTAACAAAAATAAAATCTTCATGGAAAAGTCATGTATAATGTGTATGCGGAGGACACTTTTGTGAAATATTTGACAAAATATTGCAATAATCATCTAACTATCAAATTTATGTAGAATTTAGATATTTAATCATAAAGTTATACATATAAAGACAATAAAAATTACAAAATAAATGGACACATCAAAATGACTCTTCACATTCTTTGTAATTTATCATTTTGTGACTCTTGTAGGGAACAACCTCTTGTCTTCCCTGTTCCCAAAGGAGGCCACAAGTACTAGTGAAAAGTTGGTTGTCAAGGGGTTCTTTTCTTGAGGATTTTTGATTCGCCCACATTTGTATTGGAGTAAGGAGAGTGTTTTGAGTTCTCCCATTTGAAGTTCAATAAAAATGATATTGTTAGCTTATAAGTCTCTGTATTGTTTCAAGTTATGCTGTAATTATTTTTATGTTAAATTTGCAGCCATTCTCTAGATTTTTTTTCTTGTTGTATGGTGGATGAAATAAGTCGTATTTAATTATACATATTTTACAATAATTGATGTAATATGGAGTGTTTTCAAAGTATGAAAACCCTAAGTGAATGTCTCATTTCTTATATCAGATAACATTTCCTCATTTAAACCAATATTGTAGTTTTCCTTCAAAGTCATCTTTCATAAGAATAAATCTTTATTTTTGTTCTTTTTTTCAATCTATTCTTATTTTCTAGAAAAAAAACTAGAATATAGGCTTCATATTAGCTTTATTTAGGGTTTCCTCATTTTATTTTAGTTTTAATTTGTATATCTTTTTTTTTCTTTCTAAAGTATACCTCTCAAAAATCTTTAGAGGGAGTTGTTCCTATCAAAAATAAAGGAAGATCGTTAATCCAATAGCAATCTTTTCAACTATTGCAAACTCTATTGTAGCCCATTAAACAAGTCAAGCTATTTTCAACAAATTATTGTAATGACAAATCTATTTATGGACTAAAAAATATGTATTTCCATAACAAATCTGTTTACCAACACAAAAATATATATTTCCTAAATGCAACATTGAACCCTGAACTTATTACAAAGAATATCCGGAGGAAACTATCATCAGACTCTAAATTGTTATCTTGAATGAAACAATTTGAATAAGGTCAAAGTATTATGTTATTTGTTTTTGCTCCTTAGCATGATACAAAAGGGATTTTCTGCATTTTTGATAGAAAATGGTTGGTGAATTTGGGTTCCTAAATGCTTAAATTATTAAGCTATTGACATGTAGAAATCAATAGCAAAAGCTTGCAACCAGACCAGAAATCATAAATTTCAAAGCTATCATTTTCATAATCTACATTGCATGTGCAATTACAACCAATCTCAGGCCCTCTTTCCAAGGATGTCTTAGCTATAAATAACTTATAACAATGACTTAATTGCTTATTATGCATATATCAGTCTATAATATTTGTAGAGTTCTCCTAGTCCTGTGTACGTTATCTCCAGCTTGATATGCCTTTCTTATGCCCATTTTCTAAGCAAATTGACAAGCTTGGTTTCTTTGCCTTGAAAGCTAAAAGTGCTCCTCCTCAAGTTTTGGAGAAAATTCTGACTTTTCTTAAGTTCACTATTAATTGTATTTGGTAGATCACTGCAGGCATAAGTAACTCCTAACACTATCTACACAAAGAATTAATGGCATAAATATAGCTTTCCTCTTTACTAAAATATTGAACTATTAAGCGACTTAAAATATTCTAATAGTTCATTCAACTTTTATCTCATCTTTTGCTGCAATATCCAGTATACTTTTGGGTAAATTTCAGCTAAAGCTTTGAAATTTGAATATTTAGAATCATGGACAATGGATTTCATTCAAGGAATATAATTGTGATTCAACTTAGATAAAATGGGACAAATCTTCTTCATGAAAGTAAAATAGAAGCTACCATGCACCTTCACATATTAATGGTAGACACATTAATGTCTTCATATTTCCCAATGTGGAAAAGCAGAGAGACTTATGGCATGGTGTGTGTCTTCAAAGCATTGATGGGTAAAGACATGCATCATAATTGTTATGGTATGGAGCAAATATAGACTGAGCTTAGTAGCCTTTTTAATCACTTGAGATTGATGATAGTACATGCTTTAATAAATAATAATTTAATTCAAATAAATAAATAAATAATTGAATAAGATAAAAAGTAAATAGAAAAAATAATAATCAAAAGGAGTGTTTTCTTTATATATATCTTGTATGATTAAGCATTAATGAAAGATTAATGGTAGGCTATTGAGATATAAATATATTGATAATTTAATTATTAAAGATCTTAGGATATCGAATTAGATTTGAAGTTTATCATATAATCAAGAGTGGGATCATTTTTTTAAATTAGTCAGTATTAATGTATAAAATAAATCTTAAACAAGATGTTTATCTTGAAGCTTAAGGATTATGTTATGCAAGACAAATAAATCTAATAGGTGATTCTGTTGAAAATCGAATCTATGCTTGATGTTTGTACCTACTTGATAACAAGATAGTAAAATACCAAGGCGAGATTTTGAATGATAGTTGATAAATGGTGCATACATCCCTAATTTAATGTCCTTTTGTTAGCTTCCAAAAAAATAATTGTGAATTTAATAGAAGAAAAAATATTAAGAAGGTTATTTAATGTATAGTATAATTTTAGTAAAAGGAAGTAAGAATGCTTTTTTTTTAATAGGTATTGAAAATATTACTAAAATATCATTTTTAAAATACAAAATTGTTATATTCATTTACTACATTTTAATTGAAAACATTTCTCTACATAAAAAAAAATAAAACATGTACAAAATTAATTAAAACACATTCTTAATTTCTCATTTGTGAATTTGATATCGCATAGATGAACAAAACTACAAAAGTCCTATCATTTAAAAAAACTCACCCCTATTCATACATTCACAAAATGGGTTACTTGTATGGGAAGGAAAATGTAATTGAACAATCGAACAACCAAAATCACCCTTATATCAAAGTTTCATGGGTTAATGGTATAGTCAAATCCTCAGAAGATAAAATTAGAAAAGTAACTGCAAATTTACACAATACTCACAAAGGTGTCAAGAGTTCAAAGATTGTGTATTCTACATCTTCAGTGTATTCTTATTCCAATAATATGCACACACAAAACAATGCATATATGATCCCACATAAATAATAAAAATAACTCTAAAAAATCTCAAACATAAAATCTATAAAAAATCATTTGATTCTCTTAATTACATAATGTACAATAATAATTTCTTCTAATAAAAAAATTAAATAACCTTTCATATATTATATTTTTTAATATTATGATACCATAATCTTATATATATTTTTCAAATACACAATTTAAATAATATAATTACAAACAAAATATTCTCTTTTCAATTTTAACAATGTCTACTAAAACCTATCTAACATACTCATTTAACTTTAAAAAGAATCATAATCATTTAGAGTCCTTTTCCCTACCAACTACTATATGAGAGAAAAAGAAACAAAAAGAAATGGACTACTTTTGAATTACAAAATTTCCCCTTTGAATTTTCTTATATAAAAGGAATCAGCTACTTTTTTATCCTTTTAAACACTTTTGAATTCAAGTGTGAACTGAATTTATTCCAATCAAATTTTCTTGAAAACAAATCCAAAAGAGCACAACAACTTCCAAAATTGACTCACCACCGTACACCCTTCTTATATTTTATGATTTCTCTAACTAAAATTCCTCAGAATGACTAGTTGTTCCACGTTGGCATATCTTTTTAGAACTCTATGGATAACTCTACTTATTAAAATATTGTTTTTACTTTTATTATTCTTTTATATTATAATATTTTAATTTGAAGATGGGAAGGAAATACAAAGATTAGATGAATTATAAAGTACTCAATGGAGTTTTAAATTTTAAATTAATTTATTAGTTAATATTTGAGACTTCAAAACATAGAAAATAATTGAAATTATAGTTATAGATTAGGGTTTATTTAGAGATTATAATTATTGGTTAGTGAGCTTTGGGATAGAGATTGGTTTGTGAGTTAAATAAATTGAATTGACTATTATAATAATGTATTTAAAGTGGCATAAAAATGAAAGTTTAAAAGTGCATGTCTTGCATTTTATCCCTTATGAATAAATACAAGGTTTAATTAGATCTTTAGATGATAATTTGTATTGAGCTAAACAAATTGTGATATTTAAAGTCTACATTGTTAATGTACACCTATTTGGATGCCACCTGTATCAATCAAAAAAACTATAAAGGCTAAAGTGTTAAGAAGAGACAAACATATAATAATACTATGTGACAAAGAGGATTGAGAAACAAGATATACTTGTGAAATAGAGTATAAAATCTAATTTATGTATTTGTTATGTTGGGAAAGGTGTTGTACACCTTGCATACAATATTTGATATTTTGTAAAGTTGCAGTCCACTTTGAAGTGAGATGACACACTTAGGAAGTGAAATGTTTTTCTTGGTAGTTGTCGAATGAGATGTTGAAAATGTATGTTATGTGCTAGACACAATGAGAAAATGCATGTAATATTGGTGCCATATTTTAGTGAGCACATGGCTTAGTTAGCTCACAATTTAATGTGGAAGGAACATTGGATAAGTGCATTTATTGTGATAGAATTATTAGGGAAATGCAATAAATTATTAGATGTCTTGCAAAAATTATTTATTGTGGAGTTACATTCATCTTAGACACTTGGATTGGCAAGAGCGTATGGGTTTCCTTGAAGGTTTTAATAACTATTGGTCTTAGAGTCAAACTCGGGTGGCCATCTTGGGAGTGTCAATTGGGTTAATTAAGAGTGGCTAGAAAACTTAGTAATGTTTTATATGATTATTTTTCTCTTACCTATGAACATAAGGTCTGGGATGGAGGTTAGATATTATCTTGTACATGATTTTCATATATCATTTTAGGTTATTGTTTCTCAATGTCCCTATAAAGTAAAAAAAAATAACTAAGGGTATACTATTCCAATTCTTCTCCAACTAAATTCTAATACATACAGGTTCTCTTATGCATATTAAAAAATAGTAGGACATGGGACTTGGTTTAATTGCTAGAGGGGAAGAAGCTTGTTTGCTGTAAATGGATCTTCATGAAGAAGTTATGTTTAGATGGTAGTTTTGAGATATAGAAGGTGACATTGGATGCAAAAAGATATTCCAAGATTAAGGGAATACATGTTGGTGATATTTTTTCTTCATTTTCTAAGATGACACCTATTAGATTCTTATTCATTGCAACAAATTTTGATTTAGAGATAAACTAGATGGAAGTGAAAATAAATTTCTTGTATGGTGACTTGGAAGAAATTAACTTCATAGTTAGAGTGCTATGTTGTAAAAGGTAAGGAGTCATTAGATGTAGATCAAAAAATATATGTATAGTTTCAAACAATTACCTAATATATTAAAATACCACTTTTTTTTTGTGCTAGACTGAAATTTATGAGTTATAAATCATTTTGTTGTTTACCACAAATATGACAATGATCCTTTCCTTGTTATGATATTATATGTAGATTGTATGCTATTTTTTTATAGTAAGAATGCGATTAGAGATTCGAGCATAGTTTTCCACACAATGGGATATGAAGGACAAGGGGGTTGCTAAATTCACATTGGGTATGGGGATCATAAGAGATAGAGAAAGCATAAATCTTTGGTTGAGTTAGAGTAAGTCTGTGAACTCTACATTACAATATTTCAACATGGTAACGAGAAAACTAGTGAGTGTTTCTATTTTAGTGCGGACTAAGTTATAAATTGTGTAGCATTCATCTACACTTGGTGAGATGGAGGATATGCCTCATGTTCCTTACACTAGTATAGTTGGTAGTCTTATGTACACTATAATTTTCACTATACCTAACATTATAAGTATTAGGAGTATTGTCGTTTCATAGTTAATCTTAGATGAGATAATTGGGTTACAACAAAGAGGTTCTTCAAATTTTTATAGGGTACTTATGTGTACTCATTATGTTATTAGGTAGATGTAATCTTAGGTGACCTACAACACTCAATAGATATTTGAGGTTATATGGATTTTGGTTGGACAAGAGATGTCAACAACATGAGATCTATTAGTGGTTATATATTTAACCTATTTGGTGGTGCTATTAGTTGGATAAACAAGCGATAAGCTATGGTTTCTTTTTACATGAAAAAGGTAGATTATACAATAGATAATCATGCATGTAAGTAGGCCATCTAGTTTTAAATATTATGTTTAAATATTGGGCTAAATCATGAAGTAGTTTAAATTGGATGTGACAGCTAGAGTGCTTTCAAATTAACAAAGAATCTAACTTTTCATATACAAATGAAGCACATTGATGTTTACTATTATTTTGTTCATGAAATGGTGGAGAATGGGAAGGTAATGGTTCAAAGTATTGACACATTGGAGAATTTTGTAGATGAATCAATGAATTATTGAGCACAAAGAAATTCATGTGGTGTGGTGATTCAATGATCCTCTCAACCCCTTGTAGATAGTTAACAATATTGGTGTTCCCTTTTACTCTTGTAAATTATATGATAAGTGGGAGAATGTTGGGATAGGTGTGTCATACATCTTACAATTCTAATATTCAATTTATTTATTATTTCTTATTTATTTGTGAGCCATCATAAAATGTGTCTCGTCATGAGTTACCATTTTTCTATTTATACACATTAGTATGATGTTTGTAAGAGAATATTTTTTCATGTAAGACATGTAAGAGCATTTATGAAAATGTAAGAATGTGTAAGAGGTACAAGAGACTCTATGTTACATGTAAGATCTTGTAAGAGAGGAGTTACATTATTGAAATTAATTATTGACAAACATATGATGCATGCTGTTATTTCTCATAGATCCTATTCAAATTGGAGATAATGGAGCCAAAATGGAGCACCTAAGTTGGTGAGTGGATTATGATGAAGTCATGATAAGTTATGATAAGTGTAAGGAATATTTTATATTTAGTCTACATGATGAGGGCGTAGCCTGAGACTTAGAAAATAACCCACAAACAAGAGAATAATTTTATTATTCATAAAATAGAGTTTCTTACATGCAAAGGATCTCAAATCCCCAAGTTCTACAATACATGCAAGTTACAGAAAGCTACAGAATCACCCTTTCATAATATGCGAGCTTGTCCCCAAAAAGTTACCCAAAAATTAGAAACCCGCCCATAAATAGAGCTCCTCTTTAGTTTGGAGCCAAAACAACATTCAAATTTGAGTTTAGGTGGTTTGGCAAAAAATTACAACTTGAAGTTCAAATTTCAAAAGAACATTTGCAATTGTATCTTCTAGAAAGTGCGCCAACTTCCTCGGGGCCATAACTTTTGATCCGAACTCCGACTCGCGAACCGCTTGAACCATGGAAAGGTCTCGAAGTCAATATGGCTCAAAATTAGCTATGCCAATTTTGGAAAGTTTCGGGCTGATATGGGAAAATCTAAGTGCCTCAAATCTAATTTGTAAGATTTTTAGGTGCAAATCTCGGAAACTAAAACTGCAATATCTTTCCACCCAGAATAGAAAAAAAAATGTAAATTAGGAATTTCATTATGATGAAAAAGGTATCCAAAAATGTAAAAAATCTAAAAAACTGAAACTTGAAATTTAACTATTTTTGGGTGATGCAAGATTGCCTTTACACCACCTGATGCTCCCCCGTGATCAAACACCTGTGGTAATTTGAGAAGTGACCCCATCACATCACCCCCGTGATGGTGGAGGAAACCCAAACAATGACCTCTAATTCCTGAAGTAAACTTACGAAATGTTCAACAGTCTTCCTTTCCATTTCACCAGATATTCTTTATACTGCTTGTTCTTGTACTCCTTCCCACATGACTATTCAGGATTTCTTCAATCTCCTCCTTTTCTGAAGTAAGTGCTGGAATCCCACACTATTCTATCATTGGTACTTCCTCTGCGCCACCTTCATGATACTCTGTCAAATCTAAAATATTGAACACAGGGGAAATATTGACTCCATCTAGCAAACCTACCTCATATGCATTCCCTGATTCATGCCTCTTCATAATTTTATAGGGACTGAACTTCTTCATCTTCAATTTGTTACAGGTTCCCATTGGAAACCTTTCTTTTCTCAAGTGGACCATCACTTCATCACCAATCTGAAACTCCTTATACCTCATCTTCTGATCTGCCTTAGTCTTATATTGCATATTCATCTTGTTAATATGTTCTCTTACCTTCTCATGTATATCCTTGATGTTTTCTGCAAAATCTTCGGCTTCAACATTTATTTTCTTCACTTGGTCCATCTTCCTCAATTCTAGAGTTGTTCTGGGGCTACCTCTATACACAATCTAGAATGGTGATCTACTAGTGCTTCATGGAGGAATTTTGTAAGAAAATTCTACCTAGGTAAGATCAAGTCCCATCTCTTTGGCTTATCTCCTACCAAACATCTCAGTAGGTTACCTAGACTCCTATTAACCACCTCTGTTTGCCCATCTGTTTGTGGATGGTGTGCAAAATTGAACTTCAACTATGTCTTCAGCTTCTTCCACAAGGTTCTCCAAAAGTACCCCACAAATTTGGTGTCACGAACTGAAACAATACTCTTTGGCAGACCATGTATCCTCACCACCTCTTTGAAGACAAGTCAGCAATGGATCAAGATCATGGGTCTTCCGGAAATGGAATGAAATGTGCCATCTTCGGAAAACCTATCAACCACCACAAAGACTGAATCATTCCCTTGTTGTGTCCTTAGCAAACCAAGAACAAAGTCCATACTTATATCCTCCCATGGCCTCTCTGGTATTGGTAAGGGCTGATATAAGCCTGTATTCTGGCTCACTCCTTTAGCCATCTAACATACCTTGCAGCTTTGTACAAACTTCTTCACATCCTGTGACAACCGAGGCCAATAATACTGCTCACTAATAATGGAAATGGTCCTATCCCAACCAAAATGTCCTGCCATTCCTCCACTATGCTTCTCCTTTATCAGTTCTCTCTCTCATGGAACTCCTCGATACACAATTGACT
>VDFB02362957.1:0-17280 GCA_007258455.2 Sequoia sempervirens | reverse complement strand
TTAATAATTTAATTCATTAATTAGCTTATTTGGTTTAATAGTTGATCTTAAAAGATTAAACTATTTTAATTAAATTAATAAATTAATTATATTAAATTATTAAGTGTGAAATTTGTATTGCATTTGAAAATTAATTAAATTGTGGAAAATTAGAAAATAAAAAAATTAATAAAAATAAAATGCATGTATATTAAAATTGAGTTTTGTAAAATTTTAATTAAATAAAATTGAAATTTGCATGCAAAATTAAAAGGGCAAAAACTGCCGAGAAGTTGTGGAAAAGATATTTGCAACTTCTCGACAAGTGTGCAAGTTGCATTAATTTGGGTTGTTGAAAATTTGTTACAGGGAGGTTATTGTGGATCACGGGAAATTTACAGAGGCTATTCAATTTCCTCAAGGGGAAATTATCAGAGATTTGCAAAAATTCTCTTACTATGATAAAAATTAAAATCTTCTTAGAAGTTGTTATCTCTTTGTTTTATTTTGGTTGATTTTGGAATTGGAAGATCCTTTGGAGGGATCTTGGTGGTTGGATAAGCTTTCTTGCATTTGAAGATTTTCTGTGAAAAAGATTTTGGGATTTGTGCACTACATGCAAGAGGATATTTTCTACAGACAAATCTCAAGCTACAAGTATTTTTCTTGTATAATTTAATTTCCTTTGAAAAGAATGTTGAAGAGAATATTGGATAAATTTTTCCTGTGTTTTGTTTTCTCGGGAATTTCTTAAAGATTTTAATTAAAAGAAGAAAGAGTTTATGAAGAAATTTAAATGGGAAAGAAAAGAAATTCTTGCTGTCATTTATTGAGATTCTGTGAAAATTATTTTGTTTTCAACAGTAGAAAACCTAAAAATGAATTTACAAAATCATAGAGGGTTTCTTGAGAAAAATTTTTCTGTTTGATTTGGAGAATTAATCTTTTAGAAACTTCTGTTATTAATTTTATAAATAGATTATTTTGGAAATTATCTGTTTAGAATGAAACATTTCTTTGCATTTCCTGTTAAAAATACAGCTACAGTATATTACTGTTATTGGGAAATATATAAATATATATACTTATATATATATATATATATACCAAGTAAAATTATATAGTTTTAAATCTTTCTGTGCAAAATTTCGCATAAAGCAAATCCTTGAGAAAAGCCGAACGCAATTTGTAAATCGCCAAAAAAAAAAAAAAATGTTGAAAATTTTAAATGATAAATTTATTATATATGGGGGGTCAAACCCTCCCTCTCCTCACCCTACCGGGGGCTTCTCACCGGGTTCAGCTGGGGGGGCTTCAGCCCCCCAGGGGAGGTCGCGGCCATAGCGCCAGCCAAATTTAGGGTTAAAAGTATTTTGAATTTTGTTTTATTCGATTTTATTTAATGAAAACAAAAAAAATATATAAATTTGTTTGATTCATTTTGAATTCTGATTTTTCATTATTGTGGAGTAATATATAATTATAATATCTATGTTTGTATTTATAATTATATATATATATGTATGAATATAAATATATATATATAATTATTGAATATAATATATTATGAAAATTGTGAAAATTAGAAGAGTAAAATGTATATAAAAAAAATTACTTTTGTTTATATTGATGTTAAATTAGATCTTTTATTAAGATGAATTATAAAAACGTTGATTTTAAAATAGATGTATATGGATTTCAAATATCCAAATGATAGATGTGCATTTCCATTTGCTTTAAATTATTTTATTTCTTTCTGTGATTGGGCAAATTGGGAAAAGTTTTTTAAAAAATCAAGTCTTCCAGATGTGGGTATTTCTTGGGAAACAAAACTTTATCGTGGTGTCATATGTATGAACAAACTAGGGTAGTGCACTAGTTAAATTGTGAATGGAACTGTGACAATTATTGTGTTATATTTTGCATTATATGATGTATTGTGCACTTGTTTACCCTAGATAGTAAACTTAGAAACCCTTCTTATGTTTAGGGGAGTGGCTATTTGTAAGGGCCGACACACAAAGTGGTGTCAGGGTAACTTACGAATAGTTAGTAACTCAGTGAAAACTAAAGAACATAGTAGTTAGATTTAAAATACTTAACAAGATGTACATGCCTCACTTATGACTCTTGAGCTTTCATAGTCTTGAGTATAAGTTGAGAAGGCCTGGAATGGCAAATCGAAGTCTCCTTTCCTTAAGAGACAATCGATTTCCGCAATAGTATGCAATAGGGGTCACGTTTCGTAAGAGGTTACCAGGGTAACCCAAGGATTGGGGGCCGGAACCTAGAAAGAAACACCAGGGTAACCTTTGCATCGTTGTGATGACACTCCTCCTAGAATAACATTTAACCCTATGTTTGTATTTCAAATCAAATGTCAAAATCTGGAAGCAATGTAACCAATAGTTTGTTGTGTACTAGTGTCTAGGATTAGTTGATTAGGTCTAGGTAACCTTATTACTATCTCCTAGCACGGGGGGTAGACCTATGGGTACCACATGGTTGGGTGGAACGTGCACCATACTTCGTTGGGTCCCCAGTATTGATCATGGCATCGAGAGCTTCATGGATGGAGAGATCGCACATGGATTTCTTCTATACTTTCAACATTGTATATTGTAAAACTTGTATTTGAAAACATTCCTCAATTGTATAAGAGGTGAACAATGTAATTGTAAATGTAATTATTATTTGAACTACCTCATCAGATGGATGAGTATTGTATATTATCAAATGCAATGTATGGAAAAACAAGTATGTACTTTATTATATCTTGAATGGAAATTTATTATTATGCAATGTTTATCTTTATGTTATTAATTATTATGTGCAATGCGAAATACTTAAGTCACTTATGGATAACTCAAAGTAGTGTAACGTCACTTAACCTAAGAATTTTTGCAATTAATTAACTTAATATTAAAACTAAAAAAAAAAATTATTACACCTTTATTACACTTTTGCAACATTCTTAGGTTATTAAGACGGGGCATTACAAAAACTAAGAGATAATGGAAGATTTATTTTACTCAGATATTTTAATAATTAAATTGTTTGATTATGGAACATAATGGTGGAACTTAGAGTTAATGCATGATTATTTTAGTCAGATGTCTTTACTTATCAAATGTTTAACTTAATTATAATTTGATTTTGATTATTGTGGGTATTGAGACAAATGAAGTTAAAGGGATAGATTATCCTAAGATGAATTTTGGTTACGTAATAGGAGCAAAGGAATATTTTTATATTCAAATGAATTATTTCGAATGTTGAATCTCAATAGTCAAGGTTTAATTTTAAAAAGGTAGATTTTAAATGATCAAGTGTTTTTATTTTCAAAGGTTGATTTTATTAATCAATGTAATTGGGAAAAAGAAATATACTATTGGTTTGAACCCCTTTGAGTTTTCAATGTGCTTTGAGTTACAATTGGGTTGTGCGGATAAGGTCAATTATTTATTTAATTCTTGTGTGACATAATTGATTGACTTATTATTTAATCTCAATGTTTTGTTAAATGAATGGTTTCATTTATAGTATATGATTGTGATACTAGAGAAATCATTGAATATTTTAGTCGTTCATATTTTTAGTCAAATGATTGTATTTATTTGAATGCTTTGATTAGAGAGGTTACTTGTAAATTTTAGAGTAAATGATTGGGTTGTAAATACTTCAATGTTGGGAAGTGAATTTGATGTATTTGATTAAGTAAATGGAAGATTGAAAACTATGATTGACTGGGTTTAGGAAACCCTAACATTAGATATTGAATTGCCTGGAATGCTTTTATATCATGTTTCTTTCATTTTTCCTTGTCGGGCAAATGCAGTTACGGGTCTATGTAAGTCTTCCAGAGAAGTTCTTTAGAGTGGGATGTTTTGTGTAGAGGTTCAATTTGTGAATCACCTTTGGAATGGTGTAGAGTTGTACTATGATGTTGTTTCACCTAGTTCTCACAAAATAGGGTCATGTGTTTATACCTCCTTTGGATGGAGTGGTATTATTTTGTTTTCCTCCAGTGTATGGAGTGGATTATTTGACCTTGTTACCTCCAATGTTTGGAGAGGGTTTTGACATTGTCGCCTCCAATGTTGGAGAGGGTATTAACCTTGTGGTTTTTAGTGTTGGAGTTCTTGATTAGTGCCTCCTTGGGAATAAGATAGGGTAATGTGATTTGTACCTCTTTTGAAAGGAGTGGGTTTTTGTAATTGGTTTCCTCCTATGTTTGGAGTGGGTTTGTAATTTGTTTTCCTCCAATGTTTGGAGTGAGTTTCCTTGTTTTGTTACCTCCTTGGATTGGAGAGGTCGTGTGATCTGGTCACCTTTTATGGTCTAACCATGTGTGTTGTCTTAGGAGAGTGGCTTGCAAATGGGCACCGGTGCACAAAGTAGTGCCAGGATAACCCTTGTAACACCCCTCCGTTTTGGATATTTGGATTGGCCATGTTTTCTTGGTAATGTTTGATTATGCTTATGATGTGACTGTGAACTTAGTGATTGTTTGATCATGAACTATTTAGTGATGCACATGTTATATCATGATGTGACGATTGTGTCTGAACCTGCTTGGACTTTGGAACTTGATTACTTGTGATCATGATTGATTAAATGATGTGGAAGTTATATGTTGATGTGATGTTCTTTTATTTCGATGTTATCCTTATGACATGATCTAGAATAACTTAGAAGATATCTGATTAAATGATGTTTTATGCTATTGATCATATCATTGATGTTAGATGTGTCAGTTAGAGATACTGCATTGGTGAAGGGGACAGATTGTATCACTTACTTGTGAGCACCCTACAATTCTGAGATTTCCTCTTCACGACATGTTTGATCATAACATATGTAAATATGTTGCACGTTCAACATGTTCTTTGTTGCAGGTTTGCAGGTACATGACATCGACTCCACCTGGTTTCACAGGTGTGAGCGTGTCCATTTACCAACAAAAATTGATTGGGAGATAGTAGCTAGGTTTTCTGAACCACGTCATCACCCTAGTCATAGCGTGTGGTTAGGTTGTCATCGGGGTCAGTTGTTTTAACTTGGTTAATTTCCCCTTGAGTGTTTATTTAATTTCAAGTTTAAAGTTTACTAAATGACTTGCGTAGTTTAATTAATGATTAAATGTGTTTAATTGCAAGTTAAAAGTGATTAAATGGCTTTTAAAATTTATAAATGATGACTGTTTTGTCTTATTGAGATGTTGGGAAATTAGTGATTAATTAATTAATTTAATTTAATTAATTAAATAATCTAATTTTGAATTAGATTTATTTTATTGACTAATTAAATTAATAGAGATAAATTAAATCAATTTAGTCATGTTGGCATCATTAGATATTTGGATTAAATCAAAAATTAGAAATATTTTTTATATTTTACTCCTAGAAATAAAGTTGAAAAATAATGTTATTATGAATTGTTGAATTATATTTTGTTAGAAGAAATTTATTTGACTTGGGGGTAGAAAAGATATTTTCTGAAATAGTTGACTTTTTTGGGGAAAGATATTTGTGAAGAGTTGAATTTGAAATTGAATTTAGTTTGAATTTAATTTAGAAAATTGGAAAA
Organism: Sequoia sempervirens; assembly: GCA_007258455.2. Lineage (NCBI taxonomy): Eukaryota > Viridiplantae > Streptophyta > Pinopsida > Cupressales > Cupressaceae > Sequoia > Sequoia sempervirens. Next base: position 11,712 of record VDFB02362957.1, on the reverse strand, counting down.
ATAATATATATGTTTCATTTTAGGGTTTTCAAAAGGAGGGGAGGGGGCTTTTGGATTTTTCTATTTTTATGGGGATGGATTCTTGGTTGGAATTTTGGGTGGAGAGGCTTGGAGGAGGTTAAGATTGTGGAGTTGAAAGAGTGCTTGAAAATCTCCATTGTGGAAGCTTGCAAATTTTTGAGAAAACATAAGGTTCCATCCTTTCTCCCTTCATCTTCTTGCTCTTTTTTTTGAATGATTGAAAATGTAGTTTTGGATTCAATGAAAATTCATGGAAAAGCTTTCCAATTTGCAAAATTGTAGATAGATTTGGAAATAGAAACCAAACAAGAAATTTACACCATGAAATGGAAACAAAATCAAAGAAAACTCTATTTTAGAGCTAGATTTTGAAACCCTCTTAATGCTTTTGAAAATAACTTCCATTCTTGCAAAGTATTTGAATTATTTTCACAATTTAAGTATGAAATTAAATCTGGGTATATAAATTTGTGAATATACCCATGCATATCAATACATGGATATATTCACAAATATATATACAAATATATTAGTATATATTTGAAATTTTTTGAGTTTGGGTTAAACCCAGAAAAAACCCCATGAAATTTTTGATTTTTGTTTTTTGTTTCTAGAAAAACACAGAAATAAAATAATATAATTTTTTCTTTGTAATTTATTGTGGGATGGGGAGACCAACCCCCACCACCACCACCGCTACCATCGCTGCCAAGGGTCAGGCTCTGTGTGCTCAGCACACAGCCCCCTCCGCTGCCGCGGGCGACGGTCACTGTGTCCGAAGCACACAATTTTGTTGTCGTTGGCGACGGATGTTGTGTGCTTTGCGCACAGCCCCGCCACTGTGGCTGGTGACGGGCAGTGGGTGGAGCACATAGCCCCACCGGCCACGGGAGGCAGGGGGCTGCAGGTTAGGGCTTCGGCCATTTACCCTTGCTTTTCAAAAAAATAAAATAAAGGTAAATAGAATTTGATTTTGGGTTAATTGTTATTTTAATGTGTTAAGTTATATGTATATTTTATAATATATAAATATAATATATATTATAATATTATATTATTATAATATTATATATATAATATATTTATATGTTATTAAAATATATATATAAATATAATATTTTAATTAAATAAATTTTGAATTATGGAAATTTAAAAAGGGAGTTTAAATTTAAACTTTAAATAATTTATTCTTATGCAAATAAAATAATATTTTATTTAACTGATATTTTATTGGGCATAATAAAAGGATGTTAAATGTTTAGTTGAAATTTTATAATGATCATGGGGTTATTACAATTGAAGAAATTGGCATTTTTATAAATAGCCGTAAATTTCAAAAGAAGTGAATTTAAGCTATCATTTAAATGTATATTAAAATCATATTTTGTTTATGCAAAATAATAAGGAATAAAATATGGGAAATCTTGGAATCCTAAATGATCTTTTAGGGGTACACATTTAGATGATATTGAAATATCAAAAATAGAACTTACTTTACAATGATTATCACATTGGTATTGAAGAAATGAAAGTTGACGTTGATCACTTCTGTTATTTATAGAATTTAATTAATTTATTTATCCATGTGTTAATATAGATTAAGAGATTTGATTAACATTTATTTAAATCATTGATGCGAATTTGAATTCAAGATTAATTTATTTCCTCTAGATGTCTATTTAGCAAAACGTTCTAAGTATAGAAGACAATTGAGAAACTTAGGGTTAATGAATGTCTTAGTTCACACAGATGGTTATGATCCTTAACTATGGAACAAAATTGAATAGCTTAGGATTAACGGATGATTTATTGTAATCAAAGAACTTTATTTGTCAAATGTTGATTTATTGATAATTTGATTTTGATTAATTATAGATTGATCAAGTAGAGTTGTATTATTGGATTAAATTCTTTAATGTCGACAAGAGGATATATGCATTTACTATTTAGTATAATTGATTGGAATATATTGTGTTCAAGCAGAGATGAGTTTTAGTTGATTTATTTAGTGTTGGGTTGAAATTGAAGACTGATTTGTTGATCTAAGTGTTATTATCATGATGTTTTAATTATAGAATATAATGGCAAAACTTAGAGAAAGGAAGGACTTATTATTTAATTGAATTTTTTTGTTAATCAAGTAATTTTATTCACAATATATGATTGTGAGACATAGAGTGATTGATTGGTCTAATTCCAGTTCAATGATGTTATTTATTTAAATGTCTTGGTTTTTTTGAATATGGTTGTGAAATTTAGAGTATGTGATATGTTCTTTGCATATTTCCTTGTCATGAAAAGAGATGGGATCAATTGATTGGATAAATGCAAGTCATGAATACTGTGTTTGATTGGATTTAGGAAATCCAAACAATAGCTCACTTCATTTTCTGAAATGTTCTTAGTGGTTAATTGTTCGTCTTTGTTGTGCTGTGGAATTAGTGTGAATGTATTGAAAGTCTTCCTTATAGGAGTTCTTTTATCATTATTGGTTGTGGCATGCGAGTCAACCTTTGATGTGTTATGTAAATTATGTATAGTTACACCATGTCATTTCACCCGATTTTCATGTGCGGGTTTTGTAATTTGTGCCTCCTTGGAAATAGGAGAAGGTCTTGTAATATGTGCCTCCTTGGATGGAGTGGTTCTGTTTTGTTGTTTTCCTCCAGTGTTTGGAGAGGGCTTAACCTTGTTGCCTCCATTATTTGGAGAGGATCTTAACCTTGTTGCCTCCAGTGTTGGTGTGAGTTCTTGATTGTTACCTCCTTGAATGGAGAGGTTGTTTATCTAAATACCTATTCTGGTTATTACCATGCGTGTTGTCTTAGGAAAGTGGCTTGCAATGGGTGCTAGTGCACAAAGTGGTGCTAGGATAACCCTTTGCAAGTTGGTTAATTCAGTGATAACTAAATTAAACTTTTAGAATCTTAGGTTGCATCAAACATTAAACAAGATAATTGTGCCTCGCTCATGGACCCAAGGGCTAGTACAAGACTTGGGATGAGACGGGAAGGCCTGGAATGGCAAGATCATCTATCTCATCTTCACGAGAGGTATTTGATTCCGCATGAGTGAGCATGGGTGCCAGGATTTTGGTAGAGGCTACCAGGATAACCCAAGGTGGGGGCCGGAGCCTAGGAAGATTCCTAGAAGATATCCTTTGATGAGCTATGCGATGACAATCTTCCTAAGTCAACAGTTTGTACTTGTTATTTGTGACACTCTTGATCTATTCTATGTCTGGAAGCAATGTAACCTTTGTCGGTGTTGTGAGAGTTCATACCAGAGTTGTGTGTATGACCGTTTAGTCATGTGATGAGGTCTTGTATTTCTTTCGTATCAGTTTTGTGTGGCCTGTGTCTAGTGGTAGATGGTCTTGTGTAGGAATTCCTGGTTACTATCTCCTAGCATGGAGGGAGTGGAACCTTTTGGATTCCACGCGGTCGGGTGGCGTGCATCTTAATCTATTGGTGCTTCTTCTTGTTCATGTGTTTGTGATTTCTAGTTGGAGAGCTCGTGGGAATCAGTTTCTTCTCACGCCTTGTTCTCTCAGTTTTTATTGTATTTTAATACCCCTCAGTTGTTATCGAGGTGGAATGGTATTATGTAATCATATTTGTTGGACTTGCCTCATTCGGGAAATGAGTATTGTAATATTTTTGTAAATCATGTTATTGGAATCAAGGGGTATTTCATACTCTTGGATGTAAATTGTATAGTATTATGAATGGAATGTATGTTGTCTCATTTCCTTAAGTGATTAATGTTGTAGTTTATATTATGGTTTGTTGTTGTTTGGGTTTTAAAGTAATCTTTGTCTCATGGCCTTAGAGGTTGTTGGCAATGTGTATTCATCTTACATGTTATTTGTAAAAAAAAAATTGGTGCATTTAAGTAGTGAATTGCAACTTCCTCTAGGGTTGCATGGCGGGGCATTACAACCCTTTGCAAGTTGGTTAATTCAGTGAGAACTAAATTAAAATTTTAGAAGCTTACGTTGCATCAAACATTAAACAAGATAATTGTGTCTCGCTCATGGACCCAAGGGCTAGTACGAGACTTGGGATGAGATGAAAGGCCTGGAATGGCAAGATCATCTATCTCATCTTCATGAGAGGTATTTGGTTTTGCATGGGTAAGCATTGGTGCTAGGATTTTGGTTGAGGCTACCAGGATAACCCATGGAGTGGGGGCCAGGGCCTAGGAAGATTCCCAGAGGATATCCCTTGATGAACTATGCGATGACACTCTTCCTAAGTCAACAATTTGTATTTGATATTTGTGACACTCTTGATCTATTCTATGTCTGGAAGTAATGTAACCTATGTCAGTGATGTGAGTCATACCTAGAGTTGTACGTATGACCGTTCAGTTATGTGATGAGGTCTTGTATTTATTTTGTATCAGTTTTGTGTGGCCCGTGTCTAGTGGTAGATGATCTTGTGTAGGAATTCCCAGTTACTATCTCCTAGCACGGAGGGAGTGGAACCTTTTGGATTCCACGTGGTTAAGTGGCGTGCTTCTTAAATCCATTGGTTCTTCTTCTTGTTCGTGTGGTCATGATTTCTATTTGGAGAGCTCATGGGAATCCGTTCCTTCTCATGCCTTGTTCTCTCAATTCTTATTGTATTTTATTACTCCTTAGTTGTTAACGAGGTGGAATTTTGTAATATGTAATCATTTTGTTGGAATTACCTCATTCACGGAATGAGTGTTGTAATCTTATTGTTTAAATATTGTAATTGAAATCTTTTGGTATCTCTTATCCTTCGTTGTAAGTTATCTTGTATGGAATGTATGTTGTCTCATTTCCTTAAGTGATTAATGTTTCAGTTTATATTAATGTTTTTTGTTGTTTGGGTTCTAAAGTAATCTTTGTCTCATGGCCTTGGAGGTTGTTGGCAATGTGTATTCATCTTACATGTTATTTGTACTTAAACAAAAAAAATAAAATTGGTGCATTTAAGTAGTGAATTGCAACTTCCTCTAGGGTTGCGTGGTGGGGCATTACACATGGTATCAGAGCCCAAGTTTAAACACTGTGAACTCTGGGATTATGTTGGACCCATTATGTTGTAAGTTGTGTAGGTTTATACTCTGGGCACTATGAGCCCATTGTATTGACCTAGTTTTTTTTCTCTTTCGTGTTGTTTTCCTTTTGGGTTGATTTCTCTTGTTTTCCCTGAAGTTGTCATTAAGTGGTATAGGTCCAATGGTGCAGGAAACTAGTGGGAAGGATAGGACCCTCGGTGTAGTGCGCAATACACTGATATCCTTTCTATTGGAAGAATGCATCATGGACAGTGGTGTAGTGTGTAAATGTGGTGTGTGTTATGTGTGTGGTGGAAAACAACCAGTTTTGTTGATCATTTCCACCCTTTGCATGTTTTTTTGGTGAATGCTTTGTCAGGGTTGGTTAGGCTGTGAACCTACCAAGAAGTGAGTTTTGGATTGGCCTCCTTCTTGATGCATGACCCTTTTGTTGTGTAAAAAGGGGGTGACCCTTGAGTGGTTCTTGAGAGTGGTTGTAGTGTGAATGTTGAGTGTGTTCTAAGTACTTGTTGGGGTGAGATAGTCATAGAACCTCTTGCCTTGAGTGCCTTAGTATGGTGTTTCTGAGGGTGGAATTTTCCAACCTTGTCTTGTGTTGTGGAGGAATGATGCTCCTATTTTTAAAGCTCTGTTTGACCTTGAGGGTATCAAGGAATTCCTTGGGGGTGTATTCTCTTTTGGAGTTTTGTTGTTTCCTTCTCCATGCAAGTATCAGATGCATGTTTTCTTGTACTTTATCTCTTTGTGCAAGTGATTGCGTGATTGACCCTTATGCGGTGTTGGAGTGCTTTTGCATGTTATATTGAATAGAGAATTATGAAATATGATAATAAGAAAGGAATGAATATGTTGTTAATTATAGAGATTTGTGCATGCTCTCATGTGGTTGTTGCATTGTGTGAAAGTGCGTGTGTGATTATGAAACCATGATTACATTCGTACCTACGTTAGAACTGTAAATATCTTGTCTTCTCTCTCTTTCTAGTGGGTTAACAAAGATTTTTGTCCTTAAGTGTGTGGGATATTTTGTATCTTATGAGAAATGTTTATGTATTCATGAAGGTTTGTTTTATTAGAATCGAACCTTGGGTAAAGGACCTAAGTCCCCAAGTTGCATTCATAATTATGAAAAAGGTATAATATAAATAGAAAAATCATTTTGCAACAAATAAAAGTTTAGAGAGAAGGAATTAGTGAAACAATTGCATGTTAAAGATAATTTAATTATAGGTGCATATGTTGTCGGTGAGACCTATAGTGCCCAACTTTATTGTTGAGTCTTAAGAGATCATAGAGACGTTGAACTATTGTACCTGGATTTAAATGCAAAAAGTTAGATGAACATTGAAATGATAATGTTGCATATCTTGCCTTGAGTAAACATAGTAATAATATTATATTAGGTGTGGCTTTATGATGATTCTCGATGATGTGTATTGGTGCATAGGGCACTATGTATGTTAATCCATGGTTAGGTGATGTGGAGATTTGATGGTGGGATGCTTCACCATGTTGAATGTATAGGTTGATAGTGTGTTAGTTGGTTTTGAGGGAGTTCTATCCCTATTCTTGCTTGTAGGCTTCCAGGAGTAAGCCTAACCCTTGGGGGGGAGGATGTAACACCCCTCCATTTTAGATATTTGGATCGGCAGCGTTCTTTGTATGTGTGATTATGCTCATGATGTGACTGTGAACTTAGTGATTATTTAATCATGAACTGTTTAGTGATGCACATGTTATATTATGATGTGACAATTGTGTCTGAACATGCTTTGACTTTGGAACTTCATTACTTGTGATCGTGATTGTTAAATGATGTGGAAGTTATATGTTGATGTGATGTTCTTTTATTTCGATGTTATCCTTATGACATGATTTGGAGTAACTTAGAATATATTTGATTTAATGATGTTTATGCTATTGAGCATATCTCTGATGTTAGATGCGTTAGTTAATAATACTGTATTGGTGAAAGGGACAAATTGTATCACTCACTTGTGAGCACCCTACAATTATGAGATTCCCTCTTCACAGTGTGTTTGATCATAACATACATATATATGTTGCACGTTCGACATGTTCTTTGCTGTAGGTTGGCAGGTACATGACATCGACTCCACCTGGTTTCACAAGTTTGAGCATGTCCATTTACCAACGATAATTGATTTGGAGGTAGTAGCTAGGTTTTCCAAGCCAAACCGTCACCCTAGTCATAGCGTGTTGCCGGATTGTTGTCGGGTTCAGTTGTTTTAACTTGGTCAGTTTCCCCTTGAGTGTTTATTTAATTTCAAGTTTAAAGTTTATTAAATGACCTGCGTAGTTTAATTGATGATTAAATGTGTTGGGTTGCAATGTTGAAATGTGATTTATTTTATTGATTTATTTGATGAAATTAATAAAATAATTATTGGGTTATTGATTGATTTGATTAATTAATAAACTAGATTTATTTTATTAATTAATTAGATTAATAGTGATATATTAAACGAAATAGTGATTTTGGCATTATTGTATATCTAAATTCAATTGAGATTGAAAATGGAAGTTATATTGGATATTTAGGATTTAATTAAAATCTTGTCTGAATAAATTAAAATTAAAATAAATAATTAAATGGCAATATGTTTTAATAACACTTTTGAAAAATATTGTTGAGGAAATTATTTATTGGTAATTTTGAAATACTTATGTTTTATGAGAAATTTGGAAAATGTGTAAGGTTGACTTAAAAATTTGAAATTGGGTTTTGAATTTAAAGTTAGAAATGGGCTTTTGAATTTAAAAATTCGAAATTGGATTGTGAATTAAAAATTAGAAAAATTTCCATGTTTTTAAATTATATTTTGTGAGTGGGAATTTTAGGGTTTCTTTGACCAAATTAAAAAAACCCTATTTTGGAGGAAATGAGCTCTCATGAATTTGGGAAAAAATTGGTTTTGGCTATGGTTTTGCTTGAAATCTTGAAGGAGATGGAGGTTTTGTTGGAGTTGGATTCAAGGGAAGGATTGGAGAACACCATGGTTGAAGGTTTCAAATTTGTGGAACAAAATCAGGTTCTTCTTCAATCTTGCTTGTTCATTTTGAAATAGATGAAACCCTCTTCATGTTTTTTTTTTAAATCATTGATATGCTATTTGAAAATCCAATAAAACCCCTGAAAATTCATTCAAATCTAGCAATAGAAAAACTTAGAGGAACTCAAATGAAGAATTTTAACTTATTTGGTAAAATGGAGAAAACCCAGAAAATTTATCATAGTATTATGATTTAAACTTTTGATTCTCAGTTATTTCTTCAAAGAAAAATTTTCCCAGACTGTGAAATGATATTTATTTTTGCATATAAATTTATGCAACTAGGATTTGGTTTTCTAAAAATTTCTAGGAGAATTTTTGTTCTTGTTTTTTTTTACCAGACATAGGGTTTAATTTTATTTTTGTTTATTTTCATTTTTTGGGCAAAATTATGCAAATTAAAAATTAAAAATAAAATTCATTTTTTTTGGTGCTCCATTGCCTCACCCTCTGATCCATGGGAGCTACTGGTCGTGGCAATACCCCCATTGATGGTGGGGTGGTGCAAAGCCACCATTGCAGCTCTGGACAGTGGCTACGATGCCCCCATAGCTACGATAAAGGCCAAAGGCCTTTAATTTCTTTTAAAATATAAATTTTGTTTCATTAAAAAAAAAATTAATTTTTATTAAATTTTATTTTATATTATATATTTATTATAATATATATATAATATATATATTATATATTTATTATAATATATATATATTATATTTATTAAAAGTTTTGTTAAATATAGATATTAATATATATTTAATGAATATATATTAATTAATGGGATTTTAAAATATATGATATATATAAAGTGTATATATTATATTTAATGTTTTCATTTTTTCACTTTAAGTGGTAAAAATGGAATTTAAATGGGAAGTTTAAATTTGCTTTTAAATAATTGATTTATATGCAAATAAAATGATATTTTATGTGGCATATTAAAATAATGTTAAATAGTAAATTGAAAATATAAATGATTATGCGGTTATTATAAAAGAAGGAAATTGGTATTTTAATAAATAGTCATAAATTTTGAAACAAGTGATTTTAAGCTATTATTTAAATATAGATTAAAGACATATTTTGTTTATGTAAATAATAAGGAATAAAATATGATTAATTAAAATATATAAAATTATTAGATATATTTTAATTAATGGAGTTTTAAATTATTAAATAGGACTTAATCTAAAATGATTATCGCACAGATAAAGAGGAAATGTAATTAACGAATGATCAATGTTTTAATTGAAATATTGATTTTGATTAATTTATTTATCTTGTGTTCAAATATAGATTAAGTGACATTGATTAAAATACCTCGATTCTTAAGATAATTGTTAAATGGAGAGCTAATGATTGACTTAATTCAATGAAATGACCTTATTTATTAAAATCATTTGAATGTGGAATTTAATTGTGAAACTACCAGATAATGGAAGATTTATTTTACTCAGATATTTTAATAATTAAATTGTTTGATTATGGAACATAATGGTGGAACTTAGAGTTAATGCATGATTATTTTAGTCAGATGTCTTTAGTTATCAAATGTTTGACTTAATTATAATTTGACTTTGATTATTGTGGGTATTGAGACAAATGAAGTTAAAGGGATAGATTATCCTAAGATGACTTTTGGTTACATAATAGGAGCAAAGGAAGATTTTTATATTCAAATGAATTATTTTGAATGTTGAATCTCAATAGTCAAGGTTTTATTTTAAAAAGGTAGATTTTAAATGATCAAGTGTTTTTATTTTCAAAGGTTGATTTTATTAATCAATGTAATTGGGAAAACAAAATATACTATTGGTTTGAAACCCTTTGAGTTGTCAACGTGCTTTGAGTTACAATTGGGTTGTGTGGATAAGGTCAATTATTTATTTAATTCTTGTGTGACGTAATTGATTGACTTATTATTTAATCTCAATGTTTTCTTAAACAAATGGTTTCATTTATAGTATATGGTTGTGATACTAGAGAAATGATTGAATATTTTAGTCATTCATATTTTTAGTCGAATGATTGTATTTATTTGAATGCTTTGATTAGAGAGGTTACTTGTAAATTTTAGAGTAAATGATTGGGTTGTAAATACTTCAATGTTGGGAAGTGAATTTGATGTATTTGATTGAGTAAATGCAAGATTGAAAACTGTGATTGACTGGGTTTAGGAAACCCTAACATTAGATATTGAATTTCCTAGAATGCTTTTATATCATGTTTCTTTCATTTTTCCTTGTCGGGCAAATGGGGTTACGGGTCTATGTAAGTCTTCCAGAGAAGTTCTTTAGAGTGGGATGTTTTGTGTAGAGGTTCAATTTGTGAATTTCCTTGGGAATGGTGTAGAGTTGTACTATGATGTTGTTTCACCCGGTTCTCACAAATAGGGTCATGTGTTTATACCTCCTTTGGATGGAGTGGTATTATTTTGTTTTCCTCCAGTGTATGGAGTGGATTATTTGACCTTGTTACCTCCAATGTTTGGAGAGGGTTTTGACCTTGTCACCTCCAGTGTTGGAGAGGGTCTTAACCTTGTGGTTTTCAGTGTTGGAGTTCTTGATTTGTGCCTCCTTGGGAATAGGAGAGGGTAATGTGATTTGTACCTCTTTTGAAAGGAGTGGGTTTTTGTAATTGGTTTCCTCCTATGTTTGGAGTGGGTTTGTACTTTGTTTTCCTCTAGTGTTTGGAGTGAGTTTCCTTATTTTGTTACCTCCTTGGATTGGAGAGGTCATGTGATATGGTCACCTTTTGTGGTTTAACCATGTGTGTTGTCTTAGGAGAGTAGCTTGGAAATATGTGTCAGTGCACAAAATGGTGCCAGGATAACCCTTTGCAAGTTGGTTAATTCAGTGATAACTAAATTAAACTTTTATAAGCTTAGGTTGCATCAAACATTAAACAAGATAATTGTGCCTAGCTCATGGACCCAAGGGCTAGTACGAGACTTGGGATGAGATGGGAAGGCCTGGAATGGCAAGATCAGCTATCTCATCTTCATAAGAGGTATTTGGTTCCACATGGGTAAGCATTGGTGCCAGGACTTTGGTTGAGGCTACCATGATAACCCATGGAGTGGGGGCCGGGGCCTAGGAAGATTCCTAGAGGATATCCCTTGATGAACTATGCGATGACAATCTTCCTAAGTCAACAGTTTGTATTTGATATTTGTGACACTCTTGATCTATTCTATGTCTGGAAGCAATGTAACCTATGTTATTGATGTGAGTCATACCTAGAGTTGTACATATGACTGTTCAGTCATGTGATGAGGTCTTGTATTTATTTTGTATCATTTTTGTGTGGCCCGTGTCTAGTGGTAGATGGTATTGTGAAGGAATTCCTGGTTACTATCTCCTAGCATGGAGGGAGTGGAAACTTTTGGATTCCACATGGTCGGGTAGCATGCTTCTTAAATCTGTTGGTTCTTCTTCTTGTTAGTGTGGTCGTGATTTCCAGTTGGAAAGCTCGTGGGAATCAGTTTCTTCTGATGCCTTGTTCTCTCAGTTCTTATTGTATTTTATTACCCCTCAGTTGTTAACGAGGTGGAATTTTGTAATATGTA
>VDFB02362956.1:0-13327 GCA_007258455.2 Sequoia sempervirens | reverse complement strand
TTACATTTGTTGAGCCAAGTCATTTGTAAATGTTGATGGAGGTGCCCTTGTATGAATCTAATATTGTTGTTGATGTTGATTTAAGGGACTCTGATGTTGTGATTGACTTGATTAGATGTATTTGTGTTGGGGTTGAGTTGGTTGAATGTATTGTTGTTGGGATTGACTTGATTAGATGTATTATTGTTGGGGTTGACTTGATTGAATGTATTGTTGTTGGGGTTGACTTGGTTGAATGTATTGTTGATGGGGTTGACTTGATTGGATATATTGTTGTTGAGGTGAACTTGGTGGAATGTATTGTTGTTGGGGTGAACTTGGTGGAATGGGAAAATTTTGCATGTTTAAGGTGCCCATGTTTGAGTGAGATATAGTAAAGATAGGTGATTGTGGGGGTGTGAATTTATCTTGATGTGTCTCTCGATATGTTTTCCATTAAAACTTTGATGTGTTAGGTGGGGGTGGTGATGAGTATGTGAAAGTAGCAGCCACATTTTCCCTTGATGTATGTATTGGGTTTGTTTGACCTATTTCTAGCCCACTTTCAGAATTAGTGAAATCCACATCCTTGATAAGATGAGTGAGTATTTTAGAACCTTTTTGAGCCAACACTTAGAGATAGTGATCGAGATTTTTCTCAAATAACAGTTCCAAAACTCTCATTACCCTATGGTCTTGCTCAAATTCTTGAAGATCTTCGGATGAAGGGTCTTGATCGTTCTCATTATAAGGGACCCTTAAAGGCTCATAATAAGGGAAGGGTGGGTTTGAAGATGCTCCTTGCTCATGTTGACCCATGCTTGAACTGGAATGTTTGATTCTTCTTTATGGGATTCCATGTTTTTCTTATATTGAGATCTTGTAATTAGCATGTGCAATATAAGACCTTAGATAAAATAAGATTTGATTTCAACAATTTTGATGCTTGTTGCTCAAAACCAAAATAGACCAAAGTTAATTGATAATGATAATAATTAGATCTCCCAAAGTTAGATCTCCCAATGATGATAATGATATTAATTGATAAAATGATAGATCCCACTTGAACTAGACTTAGATGATAAAGATTGGTATTGATAAAGTTCACTTGAACTAGACTTGTGAGTTCAAGCCAACTTGCTAAAGGGTGGAGATCCCCAAATCAAGAGTAGCCTTGTGACTCTCAAGATGGTATATCCATGAATGATATGATGATGAAAATGTGAATCACAAATATCAACAATACAAAACTTGCACTCTCAATATCAAGCAATGAAGTTCAAGATCTTAGCTCAGAATATAGAATTTAGATAACAAGTACAGTCATCATAGCTAAGATCTTGATTTGATTCATTTTTGGTTGCTCTTCAAAGTAACAAACTATGAAAGAAAAATAAGGATATGATGTAATAATAATGATAAATTCACTGAGATAAATGATACCTATGCTTGACAATGATAATGCTTGAATGCTTGATAATTCTTGAAAATGCTTGATAATGCTTGAGATTGCTATAGTAACTTCGATCATAAGAATGCTAGGGGGTTTGAATAAAATGAAACCTTCTTATTTATATGTTTCACTTGACATTTGATCAATGATGGAGATTGATTTGCATGATTAATGTATAGAAAAATTCAAGATAACATAAGACCCAAATTTTGAATTTTGAAGGAGGGAATTAAATAAATAAAAATTATTGAATTCAAATGATAGCTTGGAGAAATAAATAAATGTTAATTTATTTTATTCTTTAAAAGCAAATATTTTAATTCTATTTTAAAGAGGCTATTTTGTTATTAATTTTTTTAAATTAATGAGAGTGAAAGAATTAATTTTAAATAAAGTCTATTTTGGCAAATTATTTAAGAGGAAAATTAAATTTTAAATTTCAAGTACCTGGCTTCACTATAGAGGAAAATACATGGAATCAAAATTTATTTAGTAAGAGAGTGAATAGCTTAATTAAATAAATTTATAATTATTTAAATTATATAGAGTAACTATATCTTTAATTTTAATTTTAATTAATGTTGGAGGGAAAATGATAAGAGATGAATTAATTAAATAATTAAAATTATTTAATTAATATAGATATGATAAAAGATTAAGATAATTTAATAATTAAAATTTATTTAATTATTATGGATGAAAAGAGGAAAATTTTAGCTTAATTAAATAATTAAAAATTATTTAATTAATATAGATAGAAGAAATGATAAGGATAATGATGAAATGATAAGATAAAATTGCATTAGTCATTTTTATGTGTTTACACTTATAATTAACTTAGTTAAATCCCAAGGCATGTGAGAATGGCCCTAAAATTTAAATATTTAAATTTTAATTCCAACTTTGTTGCTCATTTCTACTAGTCATTGTGAGTTGACTTAACACATGTTTGTGTAACATGTTATATTATGGTATTTAAATACATTTAATGTGCAACCAAATCATCATCTAGAAAAATAGAAGAATGAGGAGGAAAAAAGAGCAACTAGAGTACACCAAGGACAAAAGAATTGCATATAGAATATTTCTCATTGTCATTAATCTGGTATACCAAGGGGTTTGATCTAAAATAACACACTCACTAATCAAGTGAACAATCTCCTCAAATTTATTCATAAAAACCACCTTGACAGATTTAGATAGAAAGAAGATGAAGGCTAGCAATCTTCACGTGCATATTTTTTCAAATCATTCATATGATATATAGATCAATTCCACATGTCAGATTAAGTCCATGATAACCAAAATCAAACTCACGAAGCTCGAGATTGATTTGTAGTGCTAGTTCAAATCGTGGCAATCATCATATTAAGGAAAATAATTTTGTGGCAATGATGAATTGATTTGGCATTATTCTTCCATAATAGGTTGTAGAGCTACGTACTCTTATCTCTCACATTTTATTTTTTAAATCTATTGCAATTATTTGTACTAGCTCTTTTATCTAAGGTGAGTATTACTTTATTAATTATAATTATTTATTTTCCCTATATTTATATAAAATTTATGTCTTCTCTTACATTATTTGGTGAGCCTGACTTATTTGACACCCTCCAGATTTTTCCTTCTCAATTAGGGCTTTTGTAAATATATTTTATGATTAGTTTATCTATTTTAAATATAATTAGGGTTTGATTTCCCCTTCTTATTTGTGCCTCATAGCTTTATCTTATTTTAGGTTAAACTGATCCATTGTGTTACCTTACATCTAGCCACCCTACCCACCCTTAGATTTGTTTCTAGGTGTGTAATGTAAGTAACAGAATAATAAAACACACAAACCCAATGAAACGCATTTATTAGAGAATTGAAGCATATAATTAATTGAATTCAAAACACAATCAATCACTAAAACTATTCCATTGTTTCCATCTGTAAGGATTCCTTGAATCATAATGGCTCTCAGATTTTGCTTCCACTATGACTTTCAAAATGACAACCTAGGGAATGGAATGTTGTAAATGCAAGAAACTTAATCCCTACATGATTTGATAAGTTGTATGATAATGCTATGATGCTATGATATCAATGTTGTTGTGATAAAAATAAAGATTATGCTATGATAATGATACTAAATGCTATGATGGAAATGTTGTATAAAAGCTAAGATGATAAATAAAATGCAGCTATGAAACTAAGCCATGATTCTAAACTAATATGATACTACAATGCTCAAATGTTAAATGCTAAATTACTCTAAATATTCACAAATGCTTTAAACACTAAAATGCTCTCACAAAATTTTTGCATGGTAAGTTTGCTCAAAGATGGGATTGCAAATGTTGTAGCAAGAGGCTATATTTATAGGAATTCCAAGGCAAATTGTGATGTGCTAGCAATCAATGGTCAAGATTTCAGCTGGAGAGATGAATGGTGGAGAAGGAGGAAGTTAGAGGGAATCATGGAGGATGTTCCCTTTAAAAGAGCACCATGCCAAGTGTGAGGGAGAATGAAACGATGGAGAGAGCCAAGTGTCCAAAGTTTGTTTAGGAATTGGTTTAAGATAATTCCCATTTAAATATTAGACATATTTAAATACATGGGACACTTGATGAGGTGGCTAGAGGAAAAGTTGGAGACATGTGCTTGAATTTAAATTGGGAATTTAAATTTAGTAAGAAAATATTAATTGAATAAAACAAACTATTGACATTTGTTTATTTAATTAAAAATAGAAGAATGTGGTTTAAGATGGTAGAATTAGAAAAGTGTGAACTATATAAATAAATTTAGAATTATTTATAAGTAGACGAATTAAAGGGGTTCATTAATTAAATAACTTGTATTTAATTAATTAATTATCTTGACCAATTTTAGGTGTATACACTAGGTTTTCATTTTCAAATTTGATATTTTTTATTTTTTGGATTTTACAAATCTAAGAGTGATATATATTTCTTCATCTTTATCTCTCTGAGTCATATTTCTTTTATTTATTCCATGAAGCTACTTAGAATTAAGTGTTTTTTTATTGGAACATAGTTTACAAATATGGCTCAAAGAATATTAGTCATAAGACAAATACAAGGAATAATTTCTAACATGATTAGAATAGTCGTATTTAAGTATAAATTACCATCATAGTACCAAATTTATAAAAAAATAAAATTACGCCAAGTTACATAAGCTATTCAAATATATAAAAAGGATCACTATAGAACCAAAGAGCTCACATAAATAAATCCCAATATTAAAATAGTGAATTAGTAGCATCCAAATTCTTCTCCTTCACAACCTTCTTTTTAGCTCCAATGATCCAATTAATCTTCTTAGCCAAGTCAACAATTGTGTACTTTAAGCACTTCCACATCCACCACTCTAGAAAGGTATAAATAGGCACTTTATCATAGTCACCAAGATTATCAATATCAATCAAAGATTTATAACTATTTGCAACATCTTCAAGCACCTTAAATTTTCTTTTGTTAAGCAAATAACTTTGAATAACATGATTAAATTTAGCTTTAAATATTAAATTAAGTTGCTCACACACAATTGCATATACAAAAGAAAGAGTATGGTTTTTTTGAGAACTTAGAAACCGCCATATTTTTGCCTTGGAAAACATGCAAATTCTTATTGATCCAAAGAAACCATAAAATTTATATTGACAAGACCAACAAAACTTTATTATATATTTTACCAAGCTTAATTGAAGAATTTTCAATACTATCAAACAAGACATTGTTGTCCCAGATTTTTGACTTGTTAAAAATCAAGACAACTAATGAAAATTTTTAATTTAAATTGAATATTTTCTCTTCTAAGGCACGTTTTACGAGGTGCAAAGGTTAGAAAATCTCAGTTTTAGGTTTATTAACCTTTGGGCTACTCTTTTTCCCCCTTTCGTTTTCGTTTTCGTCGATTTCTGACTTGTTTTTAATGTCTTTTTGGCCAATTTCGGGTTTTCTGAGCAACTCAGCAAATAGGGAAATTTAGACTCAAAAGCAAAATTGCCAAAGTGTCTGAAAAACCCGAAATTGCTTAAGTTATCTAAAAAACCCGATTTTTGTTAAAGTCATTTTATTTTGTCAAAAAAGCAAAATTGCTAAAGTTCATAAAAAACCCGATTTTGCTTAAATGACATAAAAAGTCCGAATTTTTCAATTTTGTTACAATGAAAGTTGTCTTTTTATTAGAAAAGTGCGAATTGGTTAAAAATGAAATTGCTAAAGTTCATAAAAAACCCGATTTTGTAAAAAAAAGACATGTAAAGACCTCATAAAAACCCGATTCATCATTTTGATGTTATTTTTCATTGTCAAATCTTCTGAAAAGCCCGATTTTTCTAAGATTCAAGCTGGTTGAATTGTTCTTGGCATTTATTTCCTCATTTCATGGAAATTTGGTCGACCTTGATGCTTCAAAATCGGATTTTAACCAGTAAATAGCCATTTTCTGTCTTTTTGGACGCGTCTAGGGTTTTTGTCTCTGCATTTTCGCGTATTCAACTTGTCTCCAGGTATGATTCGCATTTTCTATCTTCCTTTTCAATGTTCTACTGTCATATATATGCGTTTTTGTCTTTTACATATCACGTTTTTACTTTTTATCACTGTTTCTAAACGCGTTTTTTATTTTTACGCGTTTTTTCCTTCTGTTTTTCGCTTTTATCAATGGCGTTTATGTGTATTTAGAAGCATCTATTATAGTTTTACAAAAACGCGTTTCAGTTCTCATTGTTTATCTTTCTAAAATGCGTTTTTCTTTGTCTGAAAATCCGCCTTCATAAAAACGCGTTTTTATTATGCACATTCCTTTCACTCTCACTGCCATTTATTTCTCCATTTCATTCACCATCTTCATTTATATATCTCCATATTACTTCCATTCGCCCTCATTTAGAAATGTGTTTTTCCCATATACATTCCATTTCACACGCCCCCTTCATCTTACTGAATTTTGCCTTCCATTTCACATATCTCCGCACTTCCATACATAGTGCATATTTCCATCCAAAATTTGCTTTATGATAAAAACGTATTTTTATCATTTGCTTTTCCAGCAATAAATTTCATATATCATGCTCATTCATTTCATTCATTTCGCCACTTCATATATCCATCACTATCTTTCACAAAATAAGAAAATTTCACTTTGTCTCTTATTTCGGGTTTTTAGCCTAAAGATACAATTTCGGGATTTATATTTGAAATAACAATTTTTAAAATTGCAAAGTTCAAAAATTGTTAAACTTCTGAAAAATCCCGATTGCCTTTGAAAAAATTGTCAAAACTCTGAAAAATCCCGAAATTGCAAAAAGCAGAAATTGCTAAAGTGTCAAAAAGTTCCGAAATTGTTAAAGTCAGTGAAAAACCCGAAATGCTTAAAAAGGCTCAAAAGTTGAACTTTTGGACTTGACTTTAAATCCAAGCTGCCCTTGAGATGAATGCTGAAGCTGAACAAGATATTCTTTCAAACTTTGAAAAAATCCCTTGCACAGTGAAAGAGAATTGCTTGCAACCGATGATGTTATTTTTCAGATTACTACAAATCTTCACCAGGAGTTCGATTCAGATCGGTTCTTCATGGATTCAATCCACAAGTTCGTCAATCATTGAACAATCTTTGATAAGATGCAAGCTGTTTTCGAAGAGCACAGAGAGGTCACAATCGGAAATCATGATGTTATCATTAAGACCGTGGCTGTTGCTAAAAATACTCTTGGTCTTGGTCCTAATGAATTGCGAGAAATCATCAGCAAGTTCTTATCTTTCAGAGCTAGGAACGAGACACATTAAAATAATAAGTTGTTTTATGTATTTTCACTTTCGACAAGTTACATGTGAAAGCAAAAATTGTAATTGCAAGTGTTTCTTCCACTTGCATTTTTGTAAAATGTAATTACATGTAATCAAATTACAATAAGATTGTAATTTTGAATAAGTCAATTGCAATTAGTTATCGGTTGAGAGATTTTCTCAAGTTTGTTGAGATCCTCCCACCTTTTTCTCCAGACCTTCCTCCTATAAATACTTGAGGGGTCTATTGTAATTTTTATCTTTTTAGCAAGCAAGAAAACTCTGCAGAATTTTATACTCATAAAGTCTTTGAGCTTTATAGTGAAATATTGTAAATTTTCAAGTGATATCAAAAAGCTGGAATTTCAGACTTTGAGCTGAATTCTTGTTTTGCATCTCAAATGTTCTTATGTCATTTTAGATCAATATCATATTGTGATTACTTGAGAATTGTTGAAGATTGCTGAAGAGAGATTCAATTTAAATATCTACAGTCTTTGTGCTGTAAATCTGAGAATTGAATTCTTAGTTAGTGTTAGAAATAGAGAAGAATTATAAGTCTTTACGCTCATAGTATTTCTCATTTAGAATAGTTGAAAGCATACATTATAATTTCAGTCTTTGAGCTGTTTTATTTTGTATATTTCCATAAAGTAATCGTTCTAAAAAAAAGGTTGATAGGATTTCATTCTTTAAGACTTTGTGCTTATCGAATTGTTTTCCCGTCCCGGAGGAAATAACGGAAGTCTTTGCGCTTTCAGGAAACTTTATTTCCTTTCTCTTAATTTCACTGTGTAGCTGTTGTAACAAGTTTTAGTAACATTTACTGTGTCTTTTCTGTGAAGAGAGAAGAACGTAATCTTTCCTGAAACAAGAGGAACGATTGCTGTCCTACCCTTAATTTTATTTAGTTAAAGGGGGAGCCTTCCCTTAATTAGGAGAGTTTAACTCACGTGCTGTGGTTGAAATCTCAATTTTGTACGCTTTCACGAGAATACAAAATTTCCAACCATGGACATCAAACGATGAAATAAAAGGAACACCAACCCACTTAGCTCATGCAAAAATGAAATAGTTCAACACTAGTTTAGTATAACAACATTCAAAAAAGATGTTGAATAGATTCCCTTAACCCACGCACAAGACACAAACTATGCTCAAAGTTAAGAAATTCACCCACAACCAACTCTTTTCTAATAAGAAACCATTTAAAAATGGCCTGAAACTCTAACAAATTAGGCCAATTATTACCAAGCCTAGTTTGTTAGGATTAACATTCCATTTACCTTGCAATACTATGTTTATTTTATATATCTTCAATACTCTTGAAAAGTTTCCTTGGGAGTCTTGGTATTTGTTGTTATATACATTCATGATGGATGTGGAGTTGGCGGTGGTAGTTATGAAGTTATTTTTAGGAAAAAAAATGAACTTGGGTATGATAATTGAGTAATGAATCATCTTGCATGTTTTTAGTGGATACCATATGATTTGGGTGATGATTATAGATGCTTACCTTGGGATATAGACTATTATAGAGGAGTTACAAATCAAAGATATCATTTATTATTAGTATGGAGCTTTTTCTTGCTCTTCATGGCTTATTGAGAGTTTGAGTTGCTATTCTTGAAAGAGCCTCTTCATTTTGGACACAATATTTTTAGTATTTTACCATGGTCTAATGGTACATTATTTTTTAAAACCATTTTGGTATTCCTCTTTTATCTCTCTATAAATTGGAGAAATAAGATAATAGTTTCATGGGTTAATTTTAAATGTGCAAGTACACAAGTGTTGTTGGAGTGTTATTAGATTTAGGAGAGTGTTAGTGTGTTGGATGCATCTCTTTATTGAAGATTAATACATACTTATCATCTTTCTCATTTGGTTTTTTCCCTAAAAGATTTTCTCCATGTAAATAATGTGTTCATATTATTTTCTAATTTTATTACTATTGTTGATTTTATGCAATCATGTAATCATCATATGGTAAGCCTTAGATAAACAATTATATTTTAAATTTGCATTTACTTGTAAGAGATTGTATAGCAATAGTTTCACTTTATTTCTTAATAATTGGCATTAGATATAATGATCTATCATGGAGAGGGACACTTTTTATATTAAGTGGTTGAAGGTTTTTTGGTTGTAGTGGGAGATTTTATATTTTGTGGTTTTGTAAATTTGTGGAAAGGATTGAAAACCATGGCTTCTACTTCTTGTATGGATCTTAAAAAAATTAGTGATATTAGTTACGAGATGTGAAAGTTAAATATGGAATATCTACTTAACGAAAAAAATCAATGGTTGCATATTTTAAAATAAAAAAGACATCATATCTTGTGTCGAATGAAGATTAGTTGAAACTAGACAAGGCACAAGGGGCCATTGATTTTGTCTTGTAGATTCTACTCTCATGAGTGTTTCTAAGGAAACCATTGCATTGAGTATATGTGATATCTATCAAAATAAAAGTCTCAGGTTACCAATTTGTATATTGAAACATAGTTGTATTCATGTTAAAAATGAAAGACAATGATTCTATTGGTTTAATTTAATTTTAATTCAACTTTCTTCTATAGATGTTAAGTTGGAAGAAGAGTATAAAATCATCTTATTACTTTTCCCTTTATCCAATACTTGGGAAAATCTAATTGTTGTCATTAGTGGTGGTGGTGAAAAATTAAAAGGGACAATCTCGTAGCTACTTTAATTGTAGAGGAGATAAGAAGGAGATCCATGAATGAAGGCTCAAAAGATGTTTTGCATGCATGGGGAAGTTCCTAAGGAAAAGGAATGCCTAAAGGAGTTACAAAGAAAGATAAATCAAATTTTATAAGGACATTCTAAAATCTAGGGAAGAATTCATATTCCTTTATAAATAATTCTTCTAATTATGGTGATAATGATGCTTTACTTATTTCTATAAACACTATTAGTGATGGTGTTTGGATTAATAATTCAAGTTAGTCTTACATGACTCCTCACAAAGAGTGGTTTTCTACATATACAACTTATGATGGTCCATGGAGGAGAGTTTTTCCTTAGAGACAATAGTACCAAGCATATTATTGGTAAAATACAGGTACATTTGTGCTTCAATGATGGAAGGTTTAAAACCCTTGATAATGTTTTGCATATTCTATGACTTGTGAGAATTTTCCTTTTGTATCCAAGTTAAATGATTTTGGTGTGTATGTGACATTTGGTAAGTGTGGTTGTAGGTTGGTAAGAGGGAACTTGGTGGTTGCTAGAGGATCTTAGATCAAGACCTTGTTTAGGTTGAATTCCTCCACATTTTGTAACTCTTCCAATATAACTAGTACTAAAAATTTATGTATGTTATTTTACAAACATTTGGGACACAAAGTGAAAAAGGTTTTGGGACCATTGTTAATAAAGTTTTGGCTGATAGTTTTTATTATTCTATTAGAAAAAAATATTTCTACAAGCATTGTTTGTTTGGAAATAACATAGATCTTCATTTCCTACTGGAAGTA
This sequence comes from Sequoia sempervirens, assembly GCA_007258455.2. Classification (NCBI taxonomy): domain Eukaryota; kingdom Viridiplantae; phylum Streptophyta; class Pinopsida; order Cupressales; family Cupressaceae; genus Sequoia; species Sequoia sempervirens. The sequence continues at coordinate 2,594 of VDFB02362956.1, read as the reverse complement.
GTAGAGATAAGAGATTGTTAGAAATCATGCATTCATGTCTGCTTGGTCTAGTGGATGTAGGTTCTATAGACAAATATTGTTATTATGTTACATTTATTGATGATACTCCTAGATACACCTAGATTTATTTTATACATTTAAAATAAAAAATTTCACTAAGTTTAAGGAATTTAAAGCCTTCGTTGAAAAGAAAATGGATCATAAGATAAGGGTGTTGATATTTGATAATGGCAGTGAATATTGATATAGGGAATTTGATTAATTATATAAGCATGCAAGTATTGTTCAATAGAATATTGTGCTTTAAACTCCCCAACAAAATGTAGTAGTGGAAAGAATGAATCAAACCTTAATAAAAAGAGTTAAAGTATGCTAAGTGGTATGTAGCTAGATTGGTGCTTTTGGGTAGAAGTTGTAAGTGTTACTTTTAATTTTATTAACCAATATCCTTGTTCAAATCTTATTTATAAAACTCCTTATGAAGTGTGGACATGTAAGAATCCTTCAATTTCACATTTAAGGAGATTTGTTTGTGAGGCTTATGTTCATGTGCATCAAGAAAAGCAATCTAAACTAGGTCCAAAAACTTATAAATGTATATTCATTTGTTACAATGAGAATGTTAAAGATTATAAGCTTTGGGATCATCAAACCTAAAACATGATTTTTTGAAAGATGTGATTTTAAGGGAGTTTATAGCTTATTAGGGTGAAGAACAACCAAAAGAAAAGGATAAAATAAAAAATTGTATTTCAAAAAAAAAAATAGAAAAGAAAAAAGATGCACATGTGGAAGAGTTCATTTAGATGTATGAGAGTCTGATGGAGAAGAAAAGGGTTCATGTGACAATTTGAATGAAGATGTGTATGATGAGCACACAAAAGAACAAATAGAACCCATTGTAAGGAAGCTAAGGTAGCAGAACAATTTCCTACACTAATCTTGAGAGGAGGATAATGCAAAAATTTCTAGGTCTTTTCAATAGTTACAAAACTTAACATAAATAAACATAAATATCATACATACCATAACATAGTGATTTACGTGGAAAAAACCCTTTTGCGAGAAAAACCAACACTCCAAAAGCTTCCTAATATATTATTTAGAAATCAAAGATTACAATATACTTGCAGAGCAAGCTTCTCACATGAGTATTACCAACTAGAGATCCAGAGGCATCATGATCGCTATTAGACTCTCAGAATACATCACAATTCATAGTGGTAATACAACACCCTCATAAAATAGGGTTTCCTTTTAGAGAAATTCAAGCCAACAAAATATTAATCGTCAGATCTAAGACATAATGATAAATGGTCCAAATTTACAATGATAAAATATACATAAAATGTGGCTTTCAAGAGTGTTGCCCCTGAACCCCCACTAGGGTGCACAACCCTTAGAACCCTCATTGGGGGGGATGAGCCCCCCGGACCCTCATAGGGGGGTACCCCCTACACCCCCCCACGTTGATGTATCAATAATACCTTATGTAATTGCAAGGTTAAGACACATTTTCCCAACACCCATTACTCGAGGAGATCTATAAGACAATGAAATCTGAATAGAAAATATAGACCACCAAATTTTTGTTGTGTATTTACTTTGTTGGGTATTGACTATGAACCTAGATCTTTCAAGGAGGATCTCTCTTCAAAGGATAGTGAGTCTTGGATGCAATCTATTGATGATTTTGATTTATGAATATAAACCACACCAACAATGGGAAATCTTGTAAACATATAACTATTTTACAAGATAACCTTCAGGACTTTAGAAGTCAACTCTTCTTAGGATCCTTAATGAATTTAAATCTTGTGGAGAAAAAGAAAAGAACATAATTCCATAAAACTATTATAAGGTGATGCATTGAATGAAATCTTGATACTAATAATAAAATATCACAACATTTGCTATATGAGAATAACATTTACTCATGACATAAAAGAGTATATGTATGCATGATTTCAGACCATTCATAAAAAAATCAAAACAAAATAGGAACACTTTGCAATAAATAAAAACAACTTCAAGATATATACAAAGGCACAAAATGTCACATTCTCTTCATTTTTGCACTGAGAACAAACTATCAAAGGCACGATTTGTACAGTTATCAAATATTCAATCAACTCTGAGAAGCACCCACTAAGGCCAAAAATGTCTATCTATTTTATCTCCTCCACCAAATAATTCCTTATTGATTTTACACATATATTTTTAGAATAATTTGATTGTTCTTTACTTGACATTATGAAAGTTACAATAAAGGCACGAGTTGTCATTCATTCAAAGAACCTTTAGTTAACTTTAGATCAAAAGGGTAATCCTTAGATTTTTTCATATGCATGAGATTCTTATTACGCTTGAGATGAATCATTAAACTTGCATTGGTTGTGCATGTTAAGGACTGCAACTTTTTTTTTTTATATTGAAACAAAGTAGATTACAAATAATAAGAGCTACCAATAGGTAGCTAAAAAGAATAAACATGACTAACCATCAGAGAAACCATAATATCTAGAAGGCTGAGAGTTCATTACATATATTGAATAATTTTACTTTTCCAAACATTACTAATATATTGAAATTGT
>VDFB02362955.1:0-14932 GCA_007258455.2 Sequoia sempervirens | reverse complement strand
GCAGTTCCCTCATCTTCACAGACACAGGCCACTATAGGACCATCCATTGGTTCAGCGCCAGTGACAAGGCCTCAGCCACCACCACATTCTTCACCCCGAGGGGATGATGAGAGCCTACCCTAGGGGCATATTTGTATTTGGACACACTTTGTTTATTGTTGAGCTTGCGAGCTCCATTTTTGGGATATCCATTGACTCTATCCTGTGACATTGCATATTTTTGAGATGATATTTATATGATGATGCAGTTTTGATGTGGCCTATATGTGTTATGTGATGTTCTATGCATTATGTGTGTATGATGTATGATGCTTAATTTATGATGCCATTTATGTATTATGATGTCTATGTTGTGATTTTTGATGCCATGATGATGCAATATTCATATGCTTATGTTAATGATGTGCATGATGCATTTATGTAAAAGATACAATGATGATGATTATGTTAATGCAATGTTTGTGATTATGTATATGATGTAATGCCATGTATGATATTATTTAATGCCATGGATGATGTATGTATAGACCTAATGCAATGGATATATCATGTATGCACTTATGTTTTTGAATGACACAGGATATCATCGTAGGATGGACAAGAGAAGACGGCGGGACTGAAGAGAGAAGATGACCAGACCAAAGAGCAGAAGATATGAGACCTATGAGAAGATATGAATCCTTCAAAACTTTACTGTAGGACTTTTAATATTCGTTGCTCTTTAATCATCATTGGGAAAACTGTTGTAATGGCCAACAAACACCAAGATATGACATAGATCAAGGTGTGCAAGGTCGTACCATTACCCAAGACAAAATAGTCACAGACAAGGATGATTATGACACATACTGGGAGCGTGCTTGCCCCAATCTTGTTGTCATAATCAACCACAAGCAGAAAAAGACAATGACAGATCATGAAATGTCGTTGCTTCTCTAAATCCTGTTGCCAGGACATCCTTGAGAAACTAGTGACATGATTGTCAAACTTCAAAAATAAAGTCTCTATCATGATATGTCATTGCTTTTGTAAATCCCAAGATCAGGATCTCGCTGAGAAGCTAGTAGTCATGCGTGTCAATTGTCATGCTATGTCGCTGCTTCTTTAAATCTTGCTTAGTGGGATCTCGCTGAAAAACTAATAACATGATAAAAGATGAAAAGACAGTTGTCAAGTGTTTGTCAAGTGCATCTGGATATCCATTGTTCTGATGCCAAGGTGTCATGTTTGACGATGTCAAGATGTCTGAATGTTTAAAGTTTTGATGACCTTGAAGATGTCGAGACTTGGTGAATTCAGGAAGGACACATCCTGAATGATGCCGAATGTCAGGAGGATTTGATCCCTAATGGTCGTAAGGGGTCCCTCAAAATAATGACGATGCCTAGGAAGGACACATCCTTAAGCATAAATGATAGATTTGGTTCTTCATAAGGACTCATCTGAAGAATGCTAATGTCAGGAAGAGTGATCCTTAGATGTCAAGAGGATCGCTCGAAAGGTTGAATGACGATGACGACGCCTAGGGAGGACACATCCTAAGGCGTAAATGACAAAGGTTATCTTTTAGAAGGACTCATCTGAAGACTAACCAAAATTTGACAATTTGATCAGTGATAATGATTTGGCTTGCTTTGACTTGTGTTTGACTGGGGTTGACTTGATGATATGAGCTTGTACTAATGAGATTGTCAAGTCAAATAACATGATTGTTTTACTCCGTTTTTAGGAGTTTCCCCCCCATATGGAGAAATGATTGAAGACTTCTGACGTGTGTGCCAGTGTAGTGCCATGAACCCTAATAGACTGACCTAGTGTGGCCTCGGGGGCTCATCGATAGATGGCCTTGCCTACGTCATACACTCAGAGACCTCGTAGTTCGACACGACCAATGACTTTGTCTTGATGAGCAAAGATTTCACCATGATTTATTTTGACAAACCTAATAGGACTGACCTAATGTCTCGGGGACTCAAGTATGAGTCTTGCCTACGTAGCAAATGCGCAGAGACAACGTAGTTCGGACAATGACATGGACTTATTGACTTGATTGACTTAGACCAGAGATGACAGTGCACTTGTGTGCCTTGCGCGGTTGAATGTTTTGTTTGGTTTTCTTCAGGACGTTTTATGATTTTTAGGTCTTTTCTCAGGCCATTTTGCAATGTTTTTGGTCTTTTTTCAGGACAGTATATGATGTTTTTGTCTTTTTTAGGACATTTTATGATGTTTTTGTCTTTTTTCAGGACATTTTATGATGTTTTTGTCTTTTTTTAGGACATTTTATGATGTTTTTGTCTTTTTTCAAGACATTTTATGATGTTTTTGTCTTTTTTCAGGATATTTTATGATGTTTTTGATCTCACGTGTCATCCATTGCAGTCGCATGATAAACATTTTTCCCCCAATTAGGTCTAAGACTTAGCCGTTTGTAAGGAACATGGATGGGATGTCGCTGACTTGCTAGACAGACATTTTCCAAAACATGATGTCAATCGGTCATCCACTATGATAGGAAGGGTAGGATGTGATGGCGACTTGCAGAATAACGACGAAGATAGCTTTCATCCTAAGCCAAGTTTAGACCAAGTGACAATAGATGGCAGAGCAATGATTGATTACGCATGGTGCCTGTTTGCCAGGTTTTCACCATGGTACTTGTCCAAAGTGTCTGTTTGCCAGGTTTTCACTATTGGACGAATTATTTTTCTTTTTACTATTTTTGTGATTTTTTGATTTTTGCGTCACTCAAGACTGCTTGCCGTGTTTTCATCAAGGTGACGCATTTTTCTTTTTTGTATTTTAGGCTCTCCCAAATTTTGTCCTCTCGGGATGCTGTGTGTAGAACTCTTCGTGAGGTGTGTAAACTGCTGATGTGGGTTCCTACCAATCGCTCTCCATCTGGTGTCAAGGCTGGATATGCTCTAGAACCAAAAGAAAGATATGATGATATATAATCTTACCAGCTTTGTCTAAACTTTCCGCTTTTCTATCCTCACTGTTCTTTAGGGTTTTGTATGAGAACTGTGACGCCAATGTCAATCCTTCAATTATGCTAACCTTTTTATTGTAGCTGCGACAAAGGCGGTTTTGATATGCCTGGAGGTGATTCAGCGAGTTTTGTCTTCTTTCGTCCAGCATTTCCAGCTCGTGCAAGCGTGATTGTTGATATTCCTCTTCATTAGCTAGACCCTTCAAAGAGACCCGTAGTGAAGGAATTTCGACCTCAATGGGTAAGATGGCTTCCGCGCCAAAAACCAGGGTGAATGGGGTAGCTCCTGTAGGCGTACGAATGCTAGTTCGGTAAGCCCACAGAGCAGGGTTAAGTTGTATGTGCCAATCGCGGCCAGCGTCATTGACAATATTTTTAAGGATCTTGATAATGGTTTTATCTGACCAGCTTCAAGCTTACTGGGGTGGTATGGGGATGAAAAGTGGTGTTGGATATGGAATCGCTCACATAACTCACGTACGTCTTGGTTTTTGAACGGACGTCCGTTGTCAGTGATGATGGACTGTGGGAGGACATACCAACAAATGATGTAGTTGAGGATACACTTTGATATTTGTTTGCCAGTAATGTATGTCAATGGAATGGCTTCGATCCACTTTGTGAAATACTCAGTGGTAGTGATAATGAATTTATGGCCATTGGAGGAGGTTGGATGAATCTTACCCACGAGGTCGAGTCCCCATTGAGCGAAGGGCCACAGAGAAGTGATTGGCCAAAGTTCTTGTGCTGGAGCATGGACCAAATCAATATGGATCTGACACTTGCGACAGGTTCTGACATATTCTATTGCATCTTTTTCCATTGTCGGCCAATAATATCCAAGTCTCATTAGTTTCTTAGCCAGAGTAGGATCGCTCGAATGAGATCCGCATATACCGTCGTGCACTTCTAAGGTCGCGATGCTTCATCGGGTGTCAAGACATCTAAGGAGGGTTGTCAAAACTAATGCACGCATAGGGTGTCACTCCATAACTACATACCTTGGCGGATTTCCAATGAAGACTTCTATTGGATAGTTCGATGGGAAAGTGCGTGTGAGTCCTTAGATAGTCATAAATGTCCTAATACCAAGGGGAGTTGGGACCAACGAGTTCGCAAACCATTTCTGACTCTAGGATATCATATGCTGGTATCAACAGCTATTCTACTAGGAACTCAAATTGTGACACATTTTTAGGGATGTCCAAGAGAGAACTGATAGTAGCCATTGCGTCTGCTACCTTATTCTGTACCCTGGGGATTTGTTCAAAAGACACCGATTGGAAGTATGTTAGGAAGCTATCCACCATCCTCTTGGCAAGTAACTTCATCCTTGTTCATAGTCACCCATTCACTTGGTTGATTACTAGCCGGAATCCCTGCACAAGTAATGTCCTAATTTTCCATTTGATTGCCAATTTGAGACCTGTAACTAGTGCTTCGTATTCGGCGATGTTGTTTGTGCAAGGGAAAGCAATTCGAAATGACTTAGGAATTGAATCCCCTTGTGGTGTGATGAACAAGATTCCAGCCCCTGAGCCATGACCAGTGTGAGACCCATCAAAATACAGCTTCCATGGTGTTGCTGGTTCCGTATGAAAGAGATGGACTCCGCCAAGAAAATCGGGCCACCAATGGATGGCAGAGGGTTTACCATGACCGGGCCTGATCTCGCCGGCCATTGCCCCTTTTATTGCCTTGCGTTCAACATATTGTATGTCGTATTCACTTAGGATCATAACCCATTTTGCCAATCGGCCTGTTAACGCTGCTCGACTTAATAGGTATTTCAATGGGTCAATTTTGGCAACTAGTTGTGTCTGATGATTAAGCATATAATGCCTTAGTTTTTGGGCTGCAAAGACAACTGCGAGGCATGCACGCTCAATGTATGTAATTCAGCTCATAAACTCATCGTGCTACATGCAGTAGATTGCTCTTCTTTCCCTTCATGATCATTTTGGCTAAAGAATGCCCCTAGTGTCAACTAGTGGTCAAGAGTATGAATTAATGGCTTTCCATGAATTGTATTTGCCATGGTGAATTAAAGTGCTGGATATGTGTAATCTTTGATTTGCTGGAAGGCCTATTGACATTTATCTGTCCATACAAAGGGGACACCTTTGCTTAACAGATACTAGAATGGGTGGCACTTATCTGCTAATTGGGCTATGAAATGACGAATAGATTGCACTCTGCCTTGTAGGGTTCTAAGTTCACTGATCCCTCTAGGTGGAGGCATGTCTATGATTGCTTTGACTTTTGCCGGATCAACCTCTATACCTCTTCGGGAGATGATATATCCCAACAGTTTTCCTGATGTGACCCCAAAAACACATTTCTTAGGGTTTAACCGAACCTTGTACTCTTCCAGTCTCTTGAAAATTTTGTCAAGTACCTTCAAATGATCTTTCCTTGTTGCTGATTTGGCCAATAAGTCGTTTTACATAGTCTTCATTATATTGTGCATCATATCATGGAAGATCGTGGTCATAGCCCTTGGTATGTGGCACCTCGCATTTTTGAGACCAAGGGCATGATGCTCCAATAGTATGTACCATATGGCAAGTGGGTAAATGTTGTTTTGTATTGTCCTCGAGAAATGTGGATTTTGATTATAACCGTAGAAACCATCCATGAGGGATAGCATTCAGGTCCTCGGCAGCTAGATCACTATGATGTCAATGTTGGGCAAAGGAAAGTCATCCTTTGACATGCTTTGTTTAGGTCCCGGAAATCTGTACATACCCGAATTAGTCCATTTGGCTTTGTCACCGGTACTAGGTTGGAAATCCATTCAGCATAATCTATAGACCTTATGAATCCGGCATCCAGTAATTTCTTTAACTCAGCCTTAACCAATAGAGCAACTTGTGGGTGCATTTTGCGCAACTTATGCTTGACTGGTTTAGCATTGGGTACTAGTGGCAGATGATGTAGAACCAGTTTGGGGTCCAATCCTGGCATGTCGGTGTAGGACCATGCAAAGTTTATTTTCCGTTCTGCAAAGAATTTATGAAATTCCGGTTTCTCTTCATCTGTCAATGATGCCGCAAATAGTACCATCTTGGGGTCTTCTGGAGTCGAAATGTTATCCTCTATGGTGTCCTCAACAAGCATGGCTGATCTCTCCTGTTGCACGGGGAGAAAGTCCAGTCCTCCATCTTTGGGCGCCTCCGAGAGGTTTTCACCCGCAGATACGTCCTTTGTTTTTACTATTTTACCGTCAAGAGGTGCCTTTCGGTTTTCACCTAGAGACATTTCATTTTTTACTTTATTTTTATTTTTGCGACTAGAGGACTGAACCGTCTCACCAAAGTATGCCGCGCAATCCAAATCAATAGTAAATCCTGATCTGTGGTCCCCACTGGGTATGTCCTCGTGTAATCCCATGAATTCAGCAATGGCTTCATCATTTTGGAATGTGTCTAGAACTGGCGGTCCTTGTTGGTCCCAATCGACTAGTTCAGGGTAGACTAATGAAATGTCATCGTCAAGGCTAGTGAATTTGGGTGAGGATGTTGATAGCATACAGATGGATTCATTGATGTTGTAGATGAGGTTATCATCGTCCAACTCGACATCAGACTCTATCCAGTGTTCTCCTTCACTAGTGTCATATTTGTTGTCATAATAAGGGGTGAAGGTTTGAGAGCCCTGGTTATCAATGTCATCTGATACTTCGGATAGATTAGGCTGAGAGGGTTCGGATGGTGGTTGTTGCGTGTCATGCGACGTGGTAGTGGGATTTTGACTGTTTGGTGCCCGCTCAACTTTGAATGTTTGCCAAAATTGTTGTTCAGAGGTCAATTCCCCTGGTTCGACAAACAAATCATCAAGACAACAGTCACTTAGGGATTGTTCAGAGCAAAATTCCCACTCGTGGGAGTCTGTTTCAGTTAGGTATTCCCTAGTAGTCTCAGCACTTTCAGAAGAATGTACTTGCTCACTGGAAAGTCCAGCGGTACGTCGATCATCATTATCGAGTGAGCCAAACCCTAATCCAAGATACTTCGGAGTTTGGAAAGTTTCTATGGGTTCTCTTCGACCAGTTTTATTTTTTCCAAGGCCACTAGTACCATCGTAGCCTTTAGCCTTCATAATATTGTAACCCTTGCCATATTTCTGGACTGGTAGTGGAGGTAGTGAGACTGTATCCTTGTAGATCCATCCTGTGATGTCGGTAAGGTCTTCATCACTCATGTCTCCCCACTTGATAAAAACTGTATTCGGTGGAACTTCGAATGTTTCTTGTGGTTCCATTCTGAAACATGGTCGACCATATATCTTTGGAGGAGTAGGTATTGTAGTTATGCTGTATGCTGTATTTAGTTTGAACTCTCCGCAGCCAAGGTCCTAGATTTTATCAGTTGATTCGGTCTTAGGGTTGGTGGAGGGTTGTGATATGTCAGAAGACGTGGATGGAGTGGATGTGGAAGATGACCCGAGCATGGAAGGGTCGATGTATTTGGATGAGGAGCCAGGTGCTTCCCGGTTAATAGGTACTTGATTTTCAGAGATACCCCTTAAATTGGTACAATATTGGAAAGGGTTGGGGTCTCCGTATATGGTTACTTCTGTACCATCAAAAGGAAACTTGAGGCATTGGTGGTATGTCGACGGAACGTCTTTTAAGGCGTGGATCCATGGGCGGCCAAGTAAGATGTTGTATGGTAGTTCCAAATCCAGGGCCTGGCAAGTTGTGTCGACAATGAGTGGTCCCACTCTGATAGGGAGAGAGATAACACCTCGCGAAGAGCGTTCCTCGTCATCATATGCTTTGATCACTATGCTTTTCGTTGGGTCTATGCATGCATCAGAGAATCTGAGAGCCTTAACCATTTTAAGGGAGCATATATTCAACCCTGCTCCGCCATCTATTAAAACCCGCCTAACCTTGTGCTTGTGGACAAAAACTTCTATGTGTAACGCATCATTGTGGTTGGTTTTAGATGATGAGTAATCCTGATCTGAGAAGGTGACATGGTGCGGCATGGTGAGATATCCCACCATAGTTTCAAACTAATTGACATCAATGTCCTTTGGGACCGAGGACTCTAGGAGAGTTTTATCCAAGATTTATTTATGTGTAGGAGAAATACGAAGCAGCTCAAGGATAGATATTTGCGCAGGAGTCTTTCCTAGTTGGTCAATGAGATTGAACTGACTTTTGTGTTTCCACTGTTGTAGGGTTGAGACAGGTTTTGGTTGTTTAGCAGATGGGCTTGCTATAATGATCTTGGCTTGTCTAGGGGGAGGTGGACTAGCTATAGTGACCTTGCCACTTCGCATAGTAGCATTGCACTGTGGTGCTCTCCTGATCGTAATGGTGTTGATGTACTCCTCGTCCTTTCTAACATTATTTATTGTTGGTCCACCAGAGTAATCATACTTGGCTTGGGTGAAGTTAGCTTGGTTTTGTGGACCTGAAGTGGAAGCATTATGGGGACCATGATCCTGTAGTGGATTCTTGTGGATAGTATGATCTGAGTTGGAATTGAATTGCGATCCACCTACTTCGATGGTGCGATTTTCAATGAGGTCTTGGATTACGTTTTTCAGTTGTCGACAGTTGGAGGTTGTATGCCCTTTGACTCGATGGTATTCGCAAATTGCGTTGTCATCCCACCATGCTGGTTTGAATTGTCCTGGGTCATAAGGTTTTATTTCCGGAAGTGTGATGACCCCATGTTGAATGCATTTCTTGAGGACATCTGCAATGGGTTCACCTAAATTGGTGTATGTGCGACCCCTAGGGAATGGTCTTAGTTGATGATATTGTCCTTGACGGTTTTGATCATTTTGACTATTTGAAGGAGTATTGGGGGGAGGTGTCAATGTCGTTGTTGGTCTATTTTGTTGTTGCACCCCTTTCAGATCCAATACGGGACTTGCAGTCTTGGCGTCGACAACACCATCATTTGTAACATGTTTATTCTTGACCCAGTATTTGTTTTTGTCAGCGGGTGGGTTGGTGTTTGTGTTTTTGGAACCATACCTCAGTTCTCCCTTTGCGATAAGGGCTTTCTCAATTTGGACCCCCTTTTCCACTAATTCTGTGAAGGTTGTGCAACAATGTATTTGCAATGCGAATTTGAGGGGCCCTAGAAGTGTTTGGACAAACATGTCAACATTTTCTCTTTCAGGAATGTCAATGTGACATCGACTAGCGAGGCTTCTCCATTTTTGAAAGAACGGGATAAATGTCTCACCCGACTCTTCTTGTGTGAGATTGCACAAGCTAGTGATTGAGGTGTCCATGTCAATATTGTATGCGTAATTTTTTATGAACCTTCTTTTGAGCTCGTCCCATGTCTGGATATCTTTTTGCGTTGAAAACCATTCAAGGGCTTGACCCGCCAAACTTTTGGAAAAAAGGTCTCATCAAGTATGTGGGTTCGTAGGCGATATCCATACAGTTAGTTGCGAATTCACGAAGATGTTCAATGAGATTTGTCTTGCCTTTATATTTAGTGAAGTTGGGTGACACATATCCTAGCGGAAATGTGGGCATACGTAAGTTTGTGTCAAATGGGTATACATCCAGATCATATGATATTTCGGATTTCCCGCCTGTGATGAACATGTTTTTCATTTTCTTCTCCATATCCTGCACTATTGTTTTGAGTTCATCTATGGTAGGGTCATTTACATTTCCATACATTGGATTTCCTGGTACACCATGTGTTCCTGCATGAGTATAGGTGTATTGTGGCGGTACGGGTTGTTGCGGTACGTATGACGTGTGTTGTTGGTATTGGAAGTTGTGATTAGGTGCATGTTGATGAGTGTGAACATTGGATGAGTATGTTGGAATGTGTCCCCCAGCTATGCGTGTCGTTACTTGGGGGATGTTGTGACCATGACTGTTAGGATGTACTAACGATGTCATGGGTTGAGTTATTTGGCCACTTTGTGTGAATTGCTGATTTTGCACAAGGGGAACATTGGTATTTGTACCTTGGGAGGTAATGACGTTTGACTGTGTTGTTGTGTTAACTTTTTGTTGTTGTCCTTGTATAAAGATACGTCCTGTGGCTCCTCCCAAAGGATGTTGTGAATTACTACTTAACGATTTTGTTGAAGTTGTGTTCGTGGTAGTAGATGTAGTTGTCAAGGGGGGGTTGTGATGACTTGATGATGCCCCCGTGGTGTTTGCTGTTGCGATAACAGGAGGATTGGAACAATTTTCCGATGATGTCGAGGAGCCAAGAGTGGTTGTATTTAATTGGGGTAGTGTTGTGGATGTTGTGGATGATTGTGATCCCCAATAGATGTAGCGTTTATTGTATTGGAGATGTTTGGGATGTTGGATGTGGTATGTAGTGTCGTTGTGGTGTCAAAAGGGATGTTGCTTGTAGTATTTAGGATTTGACCACTATGTGAGATGTTATGAACATTGTTGGCATTAGGGTCATGTAATGTGTTAATGTCAAATCCTAGTGGTAACTTAGCTCCTTCACTCAAGAGCATAGCTACGAATCTGTCTCTGTCGTGACGCGCTATTGTTTCAGCCAACTGATAGGCCTCTGGGTCTTGTGTCAATGCTTCTATGTGTTCTTGAAGTAGTTGACCATTTTCATCTCTTTGCATGTAGCGTTCAAATGAGTTGTTAGGTAAGGATTGTGTTGTCACTGGAGGTTGATTGTCTAGATTGGTAAAGGGATCATTCACGGTCCAGTTTGAGTCATGTGGAGGACTGTTGGGATCTCGTCCAAAGTTTTCCATTTGTATTTTGTGCTTTTGAAGTCTGGTTTCGACCATAAATGAGATTGCTCAAAGGGAATGTCCACTAAATGCAAGTATGACACTAGGTGAAATCTAAGGTTCAAATTGACGACTAAAATGACCACTGTTTTTGGATTTTTGTGAATAAGGTATGCAATGTGGATGCAATGTAGAATGAGGCTATCTAAGCACTTCTAAGCTTGAACTTTGTTTTTGATTTGGACTGCTAAAAGACTTTGTTGTTAATGACAAGTTGACAAGATGACTAGTGAGTCTTCCTAACTAGACTTTTGAGTTGGAAGAAATCTCACAGAAGAGGACAATGACTAAAAGGATGTTTGATAACTTGGTCCAAAAGGGTTTAATTTCAAAAACAATGATTTTTCCAAGGGGTGCTTAAGATTTGCCTATTCCTAAGTATGCAAGATATGAGCCTAGGGACAATGTAATGTTGAATGTATGATACTTAAATGGGATGAGGTATGAAACCTAAGATGATCAATGCAAGCTAAGAGACAAAACTTTGAGCAATTTCAAATTGGGTTGCTGGAAGAATCTTTCTAATGACAGAGTTTGACAGATGGTTGACAGTTTGGAGGTCTCTGGTTTCGACTGTGCAGTTTTAAAATTTTGACAGGCAAATGTGTCTCAGTTTGGCAATTGCGTCACGGTTTAACAATTGCGGTTCAATTTTTAACTTGCGGCTTTTTGACTGTCAGATGTGACTCGATTTATCATATGTGGCTTTCGGGTTAACAGATGTGTCACAACGCCTACAGATGCGTTGTTCTAAGTTTCAGATGCGGTTTATCAGAGCAGTTGCATTACAGAATGTTAGTTGCAGTTTGACAGATATGACAATTTTGTTTCAAAGTAATTTTCATGGTATGTTGATGGAAGTTTTTGGTCTATTTGATGAATTTTTTGTTTGGACTGTGACAAAACCAGAATGCACTTGACAAACACAGCATTTTAAGGGGTAACCAAATACACATGAGATAAGCACAATCCTAAAAAGGCCACTAGGCCCTGGGTTTGTATACTTGATATAGCCCACCAGTTATACCCCAGATTGGTGATGAACACCTTTCCTTCTCGAGAGCGGATAGCTTAGAATCTTTGGGTGGCATTGGCTCCCTCCACGGCTCATTAGCAATCATCTCGAAAGCACACCAAATTCAGATTCATCATAGTGACATCCCAAGAATCACTATCTCACCAAGGGACCGGGTAGTGAGTAATCTTCGGGTACGATAACGCACTTTGCACCATGGTATCAGCAATGCCAGAACGCTGGACAATTAAGACAAGAGGTGTGTTTAATCGCATTCGAGCTCGTGGGCATGATCCATGCAGCGAGAGTCCCTTCGTGATCCATCTTGTTGGAACCACGCCATGATTCTTTGGGCTTTCCCAAGAACCCACTTTTCTACACCGGCCGAAGTCCCTCGTGTCGGGAAAGCAATGACCGGAAATGCCCTAGGGTGAGTACTTTTTCCCACCAGAGCAGGCCCAAGTTCTAGAGTCGATAACCGTTTCTCTTACACCTAGGATCGCACGAATGTGCAAGGGGAGAGGATACTCCGATATACCGAATCGTGAAGGGTAAAATAATAGAAAAGAATGGGTCTGGTTTTCTGATCACCAGGTTTTCACCAAGTGAGAGCATACTCACCTACCACTCCACAAGCACACTCAAGCATGAAAGACATGATTCTTTTTATAAGCACCAAATTCAAAGTTTGCTAATCTAGAAATAAACAAGCACACTGTTTGTTTTCTCCTTCTTTGACATGTGAATCTGCAAACAATGAGTTAGTAGTCTTGTATGTGATGGTCTTGGACACACGAAAAAGGATCGCCACACGCTACAAGAAATTATTAGTAACACAAAAGCTCTAATCTAGTTAACATGCAGGAATAAAACACAGAAAAAGACAGAAAACCAGTAAACAGAAAAACCTAAAATTCGACAATTAAAATCTCAAAACTGATAGAAAAAAATTTACTAAAAGTAAATGCGTAAAGCGATACCGCATGCATGCGCGCGATGCTTTGAAAATGCGCCATTCGGGTCTGACCGCAGTTGAATGTCGATGCGTCTCTACAATTATCACCAGGGTTTGTCGTATCACGGTTTCTCAGTAGCGATGTTGGTAACGTTTGTGGCGATCCGTACCAGTATCCTGCAAAACAACAGAAAACAACAAAAAACCCTACGAAAATAGAAAGCTGCTACCAGAAAGGATTAGTGACAGAAAATCTAATCTTATTCAACATGCAGGAATAAAAAATAGAATACAGAAAGGCATAAGATTAGAGAACCCAAAATCCAAAAATAAAACCCCCAAATTGAAAAAAGTATTATACCAGACAGATGCGGCGCGTATTGCAAATGCGGATTTTGGGGTTTCAAATGCGGCTCAGTAAAAATGGATGTGTCGCTCTGTGCGTCAGTTGCGTTGCGGCAGAGCGATTGCAGCTCTACGGTTCTCGGGTGCGTCGCGACGCATATGATGCGTCACACTATTTTTAAAAAAAGTTGTGGCGATCCATACTTGTACCTGCAAAACAACAAAACACAACAAAAAACGTACGAAAAGCTGAGAAACGACGTCGGGTTCACCAATGTGATCAAGGGAAAATTCTAAATTTGTTAGAGGGGTTAGCACAATAACATCAAAATTCCAATGAAATAACAAAGTACAAAGGAAGTGATGTGAAGACAAAAGGGATAATGTTACCCTAAGTCCCCACCTTCCATGATTGACCTTTGTTACACCTCCTAGCTTGCAGTAAATAAAATGCCCTCAGATTTGTGTGAGCAACTATGACTAAAGACTAAGCCCTATGCAAGTGTTGAAGGATTTGCAGAAAATAAAATAACCCTACAATGGATTAGAATGACTATGACTGTAAAAATTATAACCCTAAGTTGACAGAAAATAGACATAGACTAGAGGTCAAGAAATCAAAAGACCAAGAGACCCAGCAAATGAGATCAAAATTGCCCTTTTATGAAAACTGCAATTTTGAACATGTGGCTAGGATGAAAAGATGACCAAAACCCTAGGATCAATGATCAAGATTAAATGCTGCTATGCATTAGGGTTAGGTCAAAATTAGGGCAAAAGGTAAGAATGAAGGGCCAAGATTGAATTATAAGATAATTCAATCAAGGGTCGAATTTAAATGAGATGTCAAAAGTCAAGAATTAATTTGGAAGATAAGGCTGGCACGGACAAAGAGGTTGCTAGAGAAATTAAATAATAAAATTTATTTACTCCAGGTGACCAGTAAATAATTAAATAATAAAGATATTATTTAATTATGGAGGAATGTGACAAAAGGAATCATTTTGAATTAAATAATGATTTAATTCAAAACTCAAGAGAATTGACTAAATTAAATAAATCAAATTTATTTATTTTAATGAGAGAAAAGGCTAATGAATAATTAAATAATTAAAATAATTATTTAATTATAGTGGGAAGTGGACAAAAATTAATAAGAATTCTATTTAATTGCTCAAGAAGACACATAATGATTGAAGGGAAATTAAGTAAATTATGAAATTTATTTAATCAAAGGAAGACTTTAGATAATTAGTGATGTATTAAATAAATAAATAATATTTATTTATTTAATAATCAAGGAGGAACAAATGACATGAATTAATTAAATAATTATGAATTATTTAATCAATAGTCGAATGTGGACCAAGGACACAATTAAATAACTTAATTATGCTAGGACGAGAGTGGTAAAATGAAGCTTGCAGGCCTAGGTCATTTTTAGGTGTCTACACATAATTCATAAATTATCAATGTTTGTTTGGAAATTTAGTTAAAAAAAATCCTAAATCCTTGTACAATCCATTTCCAATTGTCACTTGATTAGATAATATTGGCATTCAATTCTATTTTATGTTTTGATCTCTCTTAGTCATGCCATGTTTCCATTTCTTGTCTGCATGTGTTGTCTCGTCTTTCAAAAATCTTAACTCTCATTCTAGTCAATTAATTGTTAATTAGGCTTATAGTTTAGTCTAAAATATCAATTTTCACTAGTCACCTAGACACTAAAAGAATTTAAATATTTTTATTTTCTTTCTTTTAGGTTCTCTTCATTCCAAACAATGGGTATGTGCAGGATCATCATAGAAAAAGTAGGCCCTTAAGTGGCAAAAAATTCATAAAAATCAGAGTTAGG
>VDFB02362954.1:0-39145 GCA_007258455.2 Sequoia sempervirens | reverse complement strand
ACAAAATTTACTCACCAACCCACCTAGCAATGTAAAATTGAATCAAATACACATGTCATGGTATTAAATGACCCAATTACAGACAAAAGTGACTTAAAAACTCAAAAACCAACACTTGACCCCTTTTTTGCATCATGAAGACTTAGGTGCCCTGCACCATTTGGGTGCCTAAAACGAGGAGGAAAGGGGATTTGGGAGGTATTCTAATCAATGGAAAAGGACACATTTATTCAAACTTTTATTATCTGTGCTAGTTATATGTCCCTATTTGTAATCTCTTGATATTATTTTTCATGTCTTGCCACTCTTGGTCAAAGGGGTTACAAAGAGGTGGTGGTAGAATGATATGTGGAAAGGTGATAGGTTTGATTGGAGGTTTGATGTTTTGGGGTATAAAATAGGGATACATAATAATTTGGTATTCCATGATTGAATAATGGGGGTATAAAATAATGTGGTATTGTGTGATTGAATGATGGGGTACATAATAATTTAAGATTGTGTGATTGAATGATGGGGGTAAAAAATAATTTAAGATTCTATGATTGAGGATTTATTAGTTCATTGTCATAGATGGTGGTTTTGTTTTGGAAAAGGTTTGGCTAAATTGCTTGGGATTGATATTTAGGTTTGGTCATGGTGGTATATTTTCTTATTCAATCCAATAGATATGCCACAAGGATTTGAGGATGAATTATGATGTTTTCTCTTAGTGAGGTGGATTGTTAGATGATGTGTTGTGACTGGAAAGAGGGGATTGGGCACTCTTAGGGCAATGAGTTTGGTCTATATGTCAATTAGTTGGATCCTATTTTGATTGAATGACATTTTGAGCCCATGAATTATCAAATTCATGAGTGGATGGAATAGGAGGGATGATGTTTCTTAGATTATTAAATTTCTAATAAGGAGGTATTTTATCCCTTAATTTAATGTAATGGTGGAGTGATGAATTATTGTTTTTTTAAGGAATTGATCCATAAAGGTTATATTTTTCTAAGAAAAAAGAAGTCTCTATGATTAAATGAGTAATCACTTTGGTTGTTAAGAATGATGATGTTGACAATGTGATTGGGGAATCCTTGTTGAAAGGTTTCTCTAAAGTGTACATAGCCTAGTTCAAATGGGTTGTTTCTATTGAACTCTATTTTCAATTACACTTGTGATCATGTGACTAGGAGCATAATGTGAGGTCTTGGTCCTGGATAGGTGGATTTTTTGTTGACTATGTGATGAGATCAAATTATTTTGAATTGTTGAGATGTAGTTTGATGTTAAATCTATAATTTGAAGGTGGTTTTGGATTAAGATCAAAGGCCTTGAGTAACTTGATGATGATTTTGGAAGAAGTCAAGGAACTTAAGCAACTTGATGATGGATTTGGATGAAGTTCATGGACCTTAAGTAACTTGATGATGGGATTAATTTCTAGGACCTTGGGATGATTTTATTTCTTAATTCAAGATTAAATTAACTTGATGAGGGTTATGATTTCAACTTGATTAAGAGTAACTTGATGAGTGGATTTAATTTTTTTGTTTTGATTAAGGTTACAACCTTGGGGTGATTTGATTATTGGCTTTGATAGAGGTAACTTGATGGTGGATTTGAGTTTTTGATTGGGATTAAGGTCAAGGACCTTGGGATGATTTGATTGTTGGATTTGATTGAGGTCTAGGTCCTTAGGATGGTTTTTTTTTCATTTAATTTATGATCTAATTGATTGGGTCTATAGAATCAAGGTTTAGAACCTTAAATGACTTGATTTAGGTTGGTTGATTTTTGGATGTTGGATGACATTTTAGTTTTGGATTTGGATTTGGACTTTGGTTTCTGGATTGGAGGTTTATGATTTGATTTTTTCATTTTTAGATGGGGTTGTTTGGTTCTCATGTGGGCTCAGGATTATGGACTTGGTGCATGGCTTGGATGGTGTTAGATTTTTTCAAGTTTTGTCTTGTTGAGAATTTTTTGAAGTGATTTTGGATTTTTGATTTTAAAGTTTTGAATAAGTTTTTTACAAGTGTGAACATATCAAACATAAGAACAACCTAGTTATTCAAGTAATATTGTTTGTGTTATGAGCTCACAAATATACCTAAACTTCATTATGGGTAGTATTGGTCCATGGTCTTATATTTTCATTTTTTTATGGCTTACTACCTCAAATCCAAAGGTATTATGTGAGTATCTTCCTAGTGTTAATTGCATATTGATGTTGATATTTGTCATTGATGTCATTGACTAGTTTGATATTCTTGCCTTTGGCTTATCCCTTTTTTTGGCAGTGGTGTTATCGACATAACTTTTGGTCCATGCAATGTTGTACCACAAGTCTTGGTCTGGTCCTATTTCGATATAGCTCATGGGACATATTTTTGCATCTATTTCAACATCTCCATCATCTTGTGTAATTTGTTCACCTGACTCTATCTCCGATGCAAGCCGACTAAGTGGATATACAGATCTGGTATATATATGAAGTGACATACAACAAAAATAGAATATATATGATATATGATGCATGAAAGTGATTTGTTGATGTATATAGAAAACTAATATATGTGCTATAGTAGTATAGTGCAGTGTTTTGAAGATCTTTGTACTTTAGCAAGAACTATATTCATGCATTTGTAGATACAATTATAGCAGTTCAATTTTGTAATATATACTCTAGGTGTAAGTTGTCTCTCAGCTGTAATAGCTGGATTTTATATCTTGGGAAATGATCCCACCAACAATGAGCCAACCCAAAAATGAGCCATCCTGACAGTGAGCCACCCTGTATTCTGTAACTGGTTACTTAATAATTGAGAGTTAACCCTCTTCATGGTTTTTCCCATCTTGGGTTTCCATGATAAAAATATTAGTGTTATGTGGTGTTGTATTATATTGGTTATTGTTTAGTAGTTTTAATTATGTTATGTGGGAAGCTATTTAAAAGTCTTAATATTTTTAGAGGAATACTGATTTACCCATCCCTTCTCAGTATTCCAGATGTTCAACAATTGGTATCGGAGCCAGATCCTTTAGAAGAGTCTAACAACTCAAAGGAGATTCGAAAGGTTGAAGATATGATACCCAAATCTACCATGGATAAAAAAAATTCATGTCCATCCTTGAAGATCTTGAAACTATTGAAGATGAAAAGAAGGAACTCTCATAAAATATTCAAATGAAAAATGATTGCATCCATAAACTAAAAGATCAGATATGGAAATTCAAGCTAAGGAATAAGGAGGTTAGTAATGAACTCAAGTTAGCAAATAGTACTATTCTTGACTTGAAAGCTAAGAGCGAAGAAGATGAAAAGACCAAGGAACATTTGAATAATGTAATCAAGGACAAATCTAATGAATGCGAGAAGTTGGAACAATAAGTTGTTTCTCTCAAATTAGATTTAGAAGAATCAACGAAGCAAGAGGTCAAATACAAAGAAAGTTCAGAAAAGCTTGATCAAATATTAGCAACTCAAAGATCACTGACAAACAAGAAAGGCTTATGTTGTGAAATTGGTGAATGTTGGCACAATAAACCTAATGAAAAGAAAGAACTTGATCCAATAAAAGAGGCTAAAACCAAATCTGGCAAAGAAGACAAAGGTAAGTCTTCAAAAAAGCAATAGGTGCCTAGGAAACCCTTCTCTTTTAATGGTCATTGTTTTAATTGTAATAAATTAGGTCATAAAGCATTAAATTGTAGTAGTATGAATTAGAAAGCTAGATATTACTTTGGTAGATTTTATACTTGCAATGGTTATGGTCACAATGCTAATAAATGTAGGAAACCAAATAGAAACAATTATTTCAGTGGTTATTGTTATACATGTTATGCATATGGACATAAGGCTAACTGGTGCAGGTCAATACAAGAGAAGAAAATTGATAGGTGTTATAATTGCAATAAAATTGGACACATCGCAAGATTCTGCAAAACTGACATAGTCAAGCCAACTGAACCAATGAAGAAAATTGATAAGGAAGAAGTTAAGGTTGAAATGAAGAAGATCTAGAGAAAGAAAGAAGATAATGGATCTAGCTTCGATGCAGACACGTGCTCTAATAATTAGCCACTCTCCGACTGTTACCTAGGGGAAGAAAGTTCAGGGATCACCTCTTCCTCCTTCATGAGTAAAAAGAGATTGCAAGCATATCTAGTCTCTTGGTCAAGGAGTCTCTGGTAGATAGGAACTATGAACAAGCAACTTGCAGACATCCAGTAAAGTCACATCCATCTGATGAATAGGGAACACGAAAGGAGTTATGGCACATTTAATACAAATTTAGGTGCATTTATTATGAAATTAGCATAAAAGTAAAATTTTCAAGTCACTTTTGATCACTCAAGTGAAAAGGTCACAAGGAGCTAAGGAGAAGAAAGAAGCCAACTTGCATCCTAGGGTTTGTGCATCTACAAGAGGTATTTTTCTTGAGTTTTTCTATTTCTCTATAGTTACAGTTATGGATACCCCCTCTTTGGTCAATGTGGCATCTCAACCTCATCCTGAATTCAAGAAGTATCTAGATATATCAATTAAAAATGATATGGCTAGTTGTTTATCAAAAAGCTTGCACAGAATCATTCCTACGAAAGATGTTAGGGCTTACATACACTTGAAGCTCAAAGAATTTAATCACAACAGATTAGTTAATGTGTGGATAAATGAGCTCACTGGTGATGATTTCAATGTCAAACCTGAATACAAGGTTTTTGTTGAAAAGAAGCTTCATGTCTAGAATGATTTCCCATTTTTTTGTTTTGATGATAAATGGGTACGAATGGCTATGAGTAGGTTCCATGACACTTTCTTGTGGTTAGATGAAGCTCATCTAATCAAAAAAGAAGTAATGAAGGTTATTACTAGGTTGAATGAAACTGGCATTATTTTGGTACCAAAGGTAGTAAAAAATAAGGAAGTTGAAAACCTAACTCAAGCCATTTTGATGGTAGGTTGCTAGTGATTCATACAGTTACAAATATAGCTGAGGTATGCTGCCCATGTCATTGGAAATAAAATCTACTACACCAATAGAGATAAATCCATCTTAGCTACTATTGTCTACACTGCATATGATATGGTGGTAAATGGAGTGGACTATGACTTATGTGAGCTCATCAGAGAGTAGTTCCTTGAGAATCTAAATCAGTGCAAATGAAGCAAGAAGAAGGTCACATTCCGGTTTGGAACCCTTGCACTCTGTTTACTATTTTGCTTCATGCGTGAAATGTCTGGTCTTGGTTCGGTAGTGTGGTCATTTGAGAAACCAATTTCTCACCAAATTGTTGAGCGAATGAGGAGGTATGTTGATACTACTGCACAATAAATGGCATTTACTTCCATTTTCTCTTTATTACAGTATAAGATGCACAACTGGGATAGAATTCCCAAATATGTAGTCACTAAATATAAGGATGATATCACATTCATAGTCATAGTTGGAAAATGTGTAATGGAAGCTATTGTACCAAGAGCTTAGTGGATACCCTAATTGGTGTATGAAGTATCAGAAGAATATGTAGAATGTCTTGCAAAAGTTCTGTTAGAGAGTCTGGTGGAAACCTCTCAGAAGAGGTTTGGCACAACAGAAGAAAAGTTCAAAGAAACATAGAAATATTAGTTCTCAAAGGAAATGAATAAGAAAGTACAGAAGACTCTAAAATAAATTGAAGAAGGAGGCATGATAGAGGAAGGTCTTGTAGCACTCAGAATAATTACTTGAAGTACAACTGGTAGCTCATCTGTACCTCCACAAAAGCAATTGAACCTTTGGTAGAAATGGAGTCCATCCAATAAGAGGAAGAAAGGTCTTCCTCTTCCCACTTCAAGAAAGAAGGTGAAAGAATCAAAATCCACTGAGGCTAATCCTGCTATTGTAGAATCTAAAATAGAATCAAACCCAGACAAGTACCCAATTAAGGTCCTGGAGAAGAGATCCAAAAAGGTAACTCATGATCCTCCTAATGTAGATACCTTATTTGAACTACTTGTAGATGGAAATGCTAAAGAGGTTGGTGATTTGTACAACTCTGCTACTTCCAAAGGAAAAGAAAACATAATACAAGCATTTGTTATGTACTATTCAATATTAGATGGAAACATAGATAATTTCAAAGAGGATATTCCTGATAGTCTTTAGGTTGGTCTAAATACAATCCGAGTAAATGCTAGGAAAATAGATAAGGAAATTGTTAGTGAAGCTATTTCCATTGTCTCTAAACTTGTAAAAGAGGAAGATTTAGTAAGTTTTAAGGAACTTAGTTAGTTAAGGTTGAGAACAAAGAAAAGGGAACATACCCTTATGGAGAACAAAGAAGCTGTAGAGAAATTGAAAGCAGAAATCATTGTCAAGCTTACAAACATGGCAAGAAATATTGGGATGTTGATCAATGATGGATCTACTCTATCATCTGCTTCCCCTACATGCTCTCATGAGGAATTGGATACTAAAAACATTGCAAATCTTGTACCAGAATACACTAATGTAGAAGTATACAATCTTGATATGAATCCTCCAAAAATTGAACACACTCATTCTCTAGATAAAGATTCTGCTCTGGTGAATGCAAATGAAGAATACGAAAAAGAAGTTGAAAGAGAAGAAGAGAGAATTGAAAAATAAATAGGAAGAAAATGAGAAGAGATAATTGTAGAGGAAGTTAATATCGAAAAGCAGGAAGAAAACATAGAGCAAGAAAAAGGTGAAGAACCGATAGCAGGGACAGTTGAGAAAATAGAATAAATTGCTGACAACTCCACCAGTACCTGTTCTAATGACACTTTGAAGAACTTACTTGCTTCACCACTTATGATCCAACCCATCACCTCTTCCAAGTTAATTCTTGACTTTGAGAAGATTAATCCTTTTCAGCAATTTCAAATCAATGAATCCATTTAGGCCTCAAACAAAATTAATATGTTTAAGGAGTTAGAAGAAATAGATAATTTGATTGAAGAGATTAGTGTTGTTCTCCAAAGAATTATTCCAGAATTTAATATAGATCAGTCTAGAAGCAATACAGATAAATGTAGAACACTCATCAATGTTGTGAAGGACTTCTTTGCCTATATAAATGAAAAAATCCATAGGGACAAGGAAGCTAAAAGGAATAAACTCTTGCATGAATTAAAAGATTGATGTGCAAATGCCTTCTCCAATCTTCATCAGCTAATCAAGCAAGGTCAAAACCTTCTTGAGGAATAAGCTCTGCAGTGGTCGGATGCCACAACCAATATCAGAAAAGAGCTTGATTCAATTGGAGTCAATGATTAGGTAGGCATACCATTCTGTAAAGACCCAATTAATTTTAACCGAAATACCACTATATATATTTTTTTTCAAGTATTCATTCACAAGTATACTTTCGGGAACTTCTATCCATAGGGAGATATATCATCTGTTCATACGGAAGCAGGGGAATTCACTTCATCTATTCATATGGAATAGGAATACATCTATTCATATAATCGAAATAGGCATCCACCTAAACGAGGCAGGCATCTATCATATGATAGGTATGTGCTCTGGCCAGAGTCTTGAACTCATCGGGATCATCCGGATCCTGAGTTGCTTCCCTGATGACCACACTTTCTTCCAAAAGTGTACCGAGGTCGTCGTCCTCAGGGGTATGTAAATTGTAATTCTAAACTTGAACCCGCCTCGGAATTTAGCCTAATGGCCCCGGGGAATCAAGCAATCCATACGGGATTCTTCCGAGTATAGTTGTATGTATCTTAGTTGATTATCTCTTATAACTAGTTATGTGATCTCTCCATCCCTAAACCCCATCCCCGAACGCCTGAGTACTGGGGGCATCCTTCGCTTCCCAGACTGCCTACATACCCTGCTTCCAAACGGGATCAAGGCGTAAAATATGTAGTTATGTTTTCTAGGCTATGTTTATGTGAACTGTTATAAAGCGGGTACGCAACCCTTTCTAGGGTTTTTATTTCCCCTAGACAGTTCCTCTGCGGCTGCTACCCACGATGGGAAGCATGGATAATAAACGATCGCCTTGACCATTTATTGTTTACCTATTAACATTCATCTAACCCTACTCCCTAATGATGTTCGTCTCCCTTGACCCGTTTAAATGATTTCCTAATAATTTATCCACATGATTTTATCTTTGAGTTAGAATTACATTTGCACCACTGAAAATTCCTAAGTTACAATTTTCTAGGTTGTCACTAGCGGATTTGATTCATTTTTGTTTTATCTTTTTAAATTATCGATCCAAAGGGGATTTCCCTTCCTTTGGATTTTAAACAACCCATGTTCCTTATTTCTCCTCGGTGATTTATAAAGGGCGATGCCACAACGCATTATTGCAGCTGTGTTAGGCTATAGATGCAGTACTCCAGCCGACGGCTTACCGGCGTGACAGAGGCATCGTTAATACCGAACGCTGCTAGTTTTGTTTTCCTTTCTTTTGATTAGTTTCAAATCTATGTCCAACATACTTAATCTTAGTAAGAAAATAAACACATAATGCATGGTAATTTTAATAATATTCATTAAAAATAAATCAACAAGCATTGGTCAACAATTTATAGTAAGAAGAATTATTTAACCATTTATATAAAAAAATAAAATCCCCATGCAACGTAATTAAGTGAGTACTTTATTATTTTGAAAAATTCCATAACATATATCGTTCCCTACTTCCCTTATCAAAGACACACACATAATCAATTTTACCTAGAGTTTAAATATCTTCAAGAATTATTGCAAGGATTAGAGTCCTATTATTCCACTCATATTTCTATCTTCTAGATGGTTTATGTAGCATTAGGATGTGAAAATTCCAATGACTATATTATGGAATGTAATAAAGTAACTATTCAACACTAACTAGGGTAATGGAGTACTTAGGTTGTCTATTTTTTTTATAGAAGAACTACCTTTGTGTAGAAGGGGTTTCATTGTTCTTTGTATTTAAATTGAAGGTCCTAGACCAACTAGAATAAAAGAGAACTTGAATGCTTCAATATATCAAGATAATTTTATCAATGTTAATACGTGGTTTTAGGCTAACAATATCTTTAATTTGATTATATTGCAAATTTCTAACCATACTAGAAATAATTTACAAATGCCAAGTGTTTGGTAAGACTCCCTAAACGGATTAGATCGTATAAGGGAAATATGTATATATATAAATACCAAATCAACATTCAATTATTATGAAATAAAAATTAAGGATGGTTATTAATATCTTAGATCAATGCCCATTGATATGCACCAATCCAAATTTCAGTAAGAAAAGTAACAAGGTCCGTTCATTCATCTAACATATTAGAGTAACCATATTTACATGGCCTTATCTTTCGGTACATAGACATTGAATATCACTTAACCCAAAATATTTAGATTTTACCCTCATTTATAAAATGGCATTAAACAAAAGATTGTATCCAAATACATATATATATCTCCTAAAGAAAGTAATTGAGGCAATAGAGACAATTGGAACCATAAAGGCATGTCTTACACCAAATTTTCAAAAAGAGATTTAAGTATGCATGATTGATATATATATATATATATATATTTGAACAAGTTAGGAATGCTATCTATTTATTAAGAGTGGATTCTATTACAATTGTCATGAATTTTCTAATTAGCCTTTTTGCACAAAATGCCCAAATTCTATTTATAGAAGTAATTGACATATTTTATATCAAACAAGCGTAGAAATGGATGAACCAGAGAATGGAGCTATAAAATTCTTAATTAACAGGAATAAAATTGGACGCCTAAACAAGATTCTCATTATAAGGTGGATCAAGGTGAATGATCTTTTAGAAAGTAATTTAAATGGTAATCCAACCAAGGCTGATCCATTTTCATTGAAATTGTAATTTTTAAACAAATAAGAAGGTTAAATGTATAGTCATTATTCTCTGTTCAAAAAAATAGTATCACAACAATTAAAATCTTCACATCTTGATCAGAATATTACGCCTATAGTGCATTAGTATATCATGGCTAACAAATTAGAAAATTCCAACTCTTAAAATTATGTACCAAATGATATTTCATGGTCATGTGATTTCCTGCAACTGTTTTCTAGATAAATAAATAAAACTACAGATTGCTAGCTAAATCAAGACTATAGATGCAACATTTCTCTTGCAAAACCCATGTTCTATTGGTTATTCTAGCTGATTCATAAAAGACTAAATAAAATCTACATATTTTTCTCTGATATGCCCTGCGCAGGTTCACAAAGGTTCTCATTCAAATTTAATGGCTTAGTCTAACTTGCTCTATCTATATGCATGTATTTGTTTGTGACAAAAGACAAGAGGAATCCAATATTCTACATATCAAAGTGGACAGGTAAGATACCTACTTGGTGCGCTGATTCTTGGAAGAGATCTAAAGTGAACAATGCGCCCTGGTTGTATCTCCTCCTTCCTAAAGTCTAAATTTGAGCATCTCTCTGGAGTCTCTCACAGAACGTTCAATTACTCCTCCCAAAACAGAAGTCCATTCCCTCGTTTTATAGCTATAATGCATTAAATCTTTTGCAAACTGTAGAATGCGAGTTAGTTCTGAAATTTATTTCGGGCAGATGAAATAGAACTCCATGTGAATAATATGGATGGGACGAGGTTATAGTTGAGTGGCTGAAGATGGCGGGATGTGACCTACTAGTAGGTCTATGCTGACTAAAAATTTAATTCACTTATCTGGATCTGATTCACTGTGCAGTTTTTATTGAAAACGTGGTCATAATGTCTATTACCATTCATTCATGACGCCTGAAACTCCATAGTTGTCAACTAGATTTGGTCTCCATTCAATTTTTGCTCTGAAGTTTTCAATCAATAATTAATGACTGGCAATATTTTCAAGAATGTGAGTATTAGATTTTTTTAGTCCATTTAACATGTGTTCATGTATTAAAGTATATCAAAATGTGCAGTAAAAGTTAGGGAAGAGGAGTCGTGACATCCTCCCTCCCTTATTTGTGCATCGTCTCGATGCATATATTCAATAAGTTTTATATAGTAAAGAGATAGTACTAAAAAAAAGAAATATAGTATCTAAATAGTGCTTAAAACAAGAAGGGAAAGGATTGTTGCAAATCAATTGTATCTTCCCAAGTAGCATTGTCCTCATCATATTGATCCCATTGTACTTTGCTTTGATCAACCACCCTGTTGCGTAATTGGTACTAGCGTCTCTCCAAGATTCGATATGGCTCTATTGTTATTTTCCTGAGCTCTTGGACCTGTAATGCATTCCAATTCAAGACATGTTTCTTATTAGGTACATACTTCTTAAGAAGAGATATATGGAAAACATCATGGATACGACTCAGCTGGGGAGGTAGGGCCAATCTGTAGGCAACGAGGTTTATCTTTTCTATGATTTCGAAGGGTCCCACATAACAGGGTGCCAACTTTGCCTTCTTACCAAAACTTATAGAGCTTTTATATGGCTTGACCCTTAAGAAAACTTTTTCACCTACTGTGAATTCCCTTTGTGTTCTTTTCCTATCCGCATAACTCTTTTGTCTATCTGTTGCTTCCCTTAACCTCTGTCTAATTGACCTGATTTGATTTTCCATTTCCTTCAACATATCTGGTCCAATTACCACTCTATCCTCAAGATTATCCCAACTCAAAGGTGTGCGACAAGCTCTTCCATATAGAGCTTCAAATGGAGCCATCCCTAGGGAGACTTGAAAAGAGTTATTGTATGCAAACTCTACTAGTGGAAGATATTCTTCCCACTTAGATTGTTGGTCCATACAGTACATACGTAGAAGGTCTTCCACAATTTGATTTGTCCTTTCAGTTTGGCCATCTGTTTCAGGGTGATATGCTGTACTGAAATTTAATTGTGTCCCCAAAGCTGATTGAAGAGTTGTCCAAAACCTTGAAGTGAACCTAGCATCCCTATCGGATATGATCTTTTCTGGAATTCCATGCAACCTAAAAATTTCTTTTATAAAACGTTTAGCCAAAATTGGAGCATCATCTGTTAAATTACCTGCTATGAAGTGAGCAACCTTGGTAAGTTTGTCAATTACCACCATTATTGTGTTATGCCTATAAGGTGTTGTAGGCAATCCTTGAATAAAATCCATACTAATAACCTGCCACTTATGATGTGGTATATCATGGGGGTATAATAATCCTGCAGGATGGCTATGCTCTGCCTTCACCCTCTGACATTCAAGACATTTAGCTACATAGAGTACTATGTCATTCTTCATTCCTTGCCAAAAATATAGTTTCTTAAGGTCTGAATAGAGTTTGTTTGCCCCAGGGTGTCCTGAATAAGGGGTATTGTGGGCTTCACTTAAAACCAACTCTCTTAACTCTTTACAGTTTGGAACATATATCCTATTGTTGTATCGAAGCATCTTGTCACCATCTAGATTATACCCCTTTATACTAGGATCAGCTGGATCATTTTCTAAGGTCGATCTAACCTGCTTATACCATGGATCTTCTTTTTGCCCATTTAGCACTTTTTCTCTAAAAGTGGTTTTGAATATTACCATATTCATCAAGTGCCTCCTTCTGCTTAGTGCATCTGCAACCCTATTTTCTTTTCCCTTAATATATTCTATCTCAAAATCGTATTCGCTTAGAAATTCTAACCATCTTCTTTGTCTAGCATTCAAGTGAGGTTGCGTGAAGATGTACTTGAGTCCTTGATGGTCAGTTTTTAACTCAAATGGCTTTCCTAAGAGAAAATGTCTCCATTTCTGAAGAGCATGTACAATTGCTGCAAGTTCCAAATCATGAGGTGCATAGTTTACTTCATGATTTTTCAATTTCCTTGATTCATATGCTACCACACCTTCATCTTGAATGAGTACCCCACCTAGACCTTCAATGGAAGCATCTGTCACAACTATGAAGTGTCCATTTGGTTCTGGAACCTTTAAGATAGGTGCAGTGGTTAATTTTTCCTTCAAATTTTGAAATGCCTTATCACACTGTTCAGTCCACAAGAATTTCTTACCCTTTCTTTGTAATGAAGTGATTGGATTTGCAATTTTTGAGAATCCTTCTATGAATCTCCTATAATATCCTGCAAGTCCCATAAAACTTCTTACCTCAGACACATTTTTTGGAATTGGCCATTCCTCTATGGCTTTTATCTTATCTGGATCTACTGCAATACCATCTTCTGAAATGATGTGACCTAAGTAATGTATTTTCTTTTTAAAGAATGCACATTTTGATAGTTTCCCATATAGCTATGTTCTCTCAACCTTTGCAAAATTAACTGAAGATGTGCTAGGTGTTCCTCCTCATTTTTGGAATAAATCAAGATATCATCTAAGAAGACCAAGACAAATTTATCCAAGTAATCATGGAACACACTATTCATCAAGTTCATAAAGGCAGCTGGAGCATTAGTCACACCAAAAGGTACAACTGTAAACTCATAATGCCCATACCTTGTTCTGAAGGCTGTTTTCGGGATATCTTCTTCCTTTATCCTGAGTTGGTGGTACCCTGATCGAAGATCTATCTTAGAAAACACAGTTGCTCCTTTCATTTGTTCAAAGAGATCCTCTATGCGTGGTAAAGGGTACCTATTCTTTATGGTGACTTTGTTAAGCATTCTATAATCAATACATAGTCTTAAGGTTCCATCTTTCTTTTTAACAAACAAAACCGGTGCTCCCCAAGGGGATACACTTGGTCTTATGAGACCTTTCCCAAGCAATTCTTCCAATTGCATCTTGAGTTCTACCAGCTCAGCTGTGTTCATTCGATAGGGTGCCTTAGACACCGGTTCAGCTCCTGGAACTATATCAATGGAGAAGTCAAATTTTCTTTTTGGGGGTAGCCCTGGTAGTTCTTCTGGAAACACATCACTAAAATCTTGAAGGTAAGGAGAATTTTGGAGCGTTGGAAGCATCCCCTTCTTCCTTTTCATCCATGGTAACCATGTATACTAGAGCCCCCTTTCTCTTTTCTCTTTTCATTTGCATAGCTGATATGATTTCCATACTTATAGGTCTATGTTTCCCTTGAATCACAACCCTTTTCCTATATCATCTAAACATTCTACCCATTTGTTGTAACAGTCTACATTTGCTTGGTGGTTTGTTAGCCAACTCATTCCAATGATCACATCATATGATCCTAAAGGTGCCACATAAAGGTCTACCTTTGTATTAAAGTTAGGAAATTGTATTTCTGCATCGGATAGACACTGGGTCACCTCTTTAACTGCCTTATCCCCATACTGGACTGTCCATGATGATTCCATATGATTAACTTTAAATACATTTTTCCTTACAAATTCAGGTGAAATAAAACATTCAGATGATCCAGTATCTATTAGAATTGAGACTAGTTTCCCAAAGAGTGTACCTGTAGTCTCTATAGGCACATTTTGGAATCGAGTGCGTTGATTTCTTACTGCTGCATGAATCCTTTGTGGAGGGCCCTTCTGAGGTTGATTTGCTCTCATCTGACCTTGCATCCTTGGACATTCTCTAGCAAAATGATTCCCTCCACACATGAAACATCCACCTGGTGGTCCTCGTTGCATTGGATTTTTAGGCTGGTTATTGCTTGCTTCATTGAGCCTTGGTTGATTTGTTGGCCCGTTATAGTTCCTTGGTTCATTTTTGTTGAAGTTGTTTTTGTAAGCATTATTCCCATTGTACCTTTGATTATGATTTGGAGGTGGTCTTCTTTCTGATGAATTGTTCCTTAGGTTCTTGTCAAAGTTTTGGTTCCTTCTGAACTCATGTTTCCTCTTGAAGTTATTACTCCTGAAAGATTGTTTTGCTGACATTAAAGCTTGTAACTTCCTTTCTTGCTTCAAAGATTTCTCTAGCACTTCGTTCATACCTTCGGGTCCATGCATGTCAACCTCTGCTCCTATGTTGGTATTTAATCCCAAAATGAATTTCCTGGTTTGGCTCTTTTCATCTTGTTGATATATTGGCACATATTTTAGCAGTTTGGCAAACCTATCCCAATATTGTTGAACTGTCAGAGATCCTTGTCGAAGGTTGTGAAACTCAGTCATCTTCTCATCGAAAAACAATTGTGGTAGCCACCTTTTACGAAAGTGCTCAACAAATTGTTCCCATGTTATATCCTCCTTGGTGTACTTATTTTGTTCCTTCACATTAGTCCACCAACTAGCTGCTTCACCAACAAGTTGGTAGGACCCCCATAAGGCCTTAGTAGTTTCGCTGAAATCCCTTAACTCAAAATACTTTTCCATTTCATTAAGCCAGTTTTCTGCCCCTTCTCCTAGTTGTTTCCCATCAAATTTTGGAGGGGTGATTTTCTTCAAGTCCTTAGTCAATTCTAGAATAGGATTTTCTCTCCTAGGTGCAATAACATCCATTATGTTATGCTCTGGATTATCTCCTTCAGGAGGGTTTTCAATTTGAGGTTCAACTATATTTTCAATATTATCTTGTCTTGTTCGAAGTTCTTGTACCGTTTGCTCCAAAGAGTTGATTTTATCTCTTTGTTCAGTTAACAGTTCTATTATTGCTTCAATCCCATCATGAGCCTGTGGTTCATCATCTTTGTTCCCTTTTGGCCTTCTACCGACACCAGCTCGAGTTGCTCTTCCCCTTGGCATTTAGAATTCCTGTTTAATTATTCTCATATTAGTATTATTCTAAGTTTTGAAAAAGGTTATTTCTAACTTTTAAAATACATATTTCAATTGCGCGAGTCGTAGTAAGCTCAAGGCCTAGTTTTTGAATCTCGCTCTGATACCACATGTAAGACCCAATTATTTTTAACCGAAATACCACTCTATTTAATAATTTTTTTTTTCAAGTATTCATTCACAAGTATACTCGGGAACTTCTATCCATACGGGATAGATATATCATCTGTTCATACGGAACAGGAATTCACTTCATCTATTCATATGGAATAGGAATACATCTATTCATATAATCGGAATAGGCATCCACCTAAACGAGGCAGGCATCTATCATATGATAGGTATGTGCTCTGGCCAGAGTCTTGAACTCATCGGGATCATCCGGATCCTGAGTTGCTTCCCTGATGACCACACTTTCTTCCAAAAGTGTACCGAGGTCGTCGTCCTCAGGGGTATGTAAATTGTAATTCTAAACTTGAAACCCGCCTCGGAATTTAGCCTAATGGCCCCGGGGAATCAAGCAATCCATACGGGATTCTTCCGAGTATAGTTGTATGTATCTTAGTTGATTATCTCTTATAACTAGTTATGTGATCTCTCCATCCCTAAACCCCATCCCCGAACGCCTGAGTACTGGGGGCATCCTTCGCTTCCCAGACTGCCTACATACCCTGCTTCCAAACGGGATCAAGGCGTAAAATATGTAGTTCTGTTTTCTAGGCTATGTTTATGTGAACTGTTATAAAGCGGGTACGCAACCCTTTCTAGGGTTTTTATTTCCCCTAGACAGTTCCTCTGCGGTTGCTACCCACGATGGGAAGCATGGATAATAAACGATCACCTTGACCATTTATTGTTTACCTATTAACATTCATCTAACCCTACTCCCTAATGATGTTCGTCTCCCTTGACCCGTTTAAATGATTTCCTAATAATTTATCCGCATGATTTTATCTTTGAGTTAGAATTACATTTGCACCACTGAAAATTCCTAAGTTACAATTTTCTAGGTTGTCACTAGCGGATTTGATTCATTTTTGTTTTATCTTTTTAGATTATCGATCCAAAGGGGATTTCCCTTCCTTTGGATTTTAAACAACCCATGTTCCTTATTTCTCCCCGGCGATTTATAGGGACGATGCCACAGACGCCGTTATTGCAGCTGTGTTAGGCTATAGATGCAGTAGCTCAAGCGCGACGGCTTTACCCGTAAACGTGAGCCAGAGGCATCGTTAATACCGAACGCTGCTAGTTTTGTTTTCCTTTCTTTTGATTAGTTTCAAATCTATGTCTAACATACTTAATCTTAGTAAGAAAATAAACACATAATGCATGGTAATTTTAATAATATTCATTAAAAATAAATCAACAAGCATTGGTCAATAATTTATAGTAAGAAGAATTATTTAACCATTTATAAAAAAAATAAAATCCCCATGCAACGTGATTAAATGAGTACTTTATTATTTTGAAAAAAATTCCATAACATATATCGTTCCCTACTTCCCTTATCAAAGACACACACATAATCAATTTTACCTAGAGTTTAAATATCTTCAAGAATTATTGCAAGGATTAGAGTCCTATTATTCCACTCATATTTCTATCTTCTAGATGGTTTATGTAGCATTAGGATGTGAAAATTCCAATGACTATATTATGGAATGTAATAAAGTAACTATTCAACACTAACTAGGGTAATGGAGTACTTAGGTTGTCTATTTTTTTTATAGAAGAACTACCTTTGTGTAGAAGGGGTTTCATTGTTCTTTGTATTTAAATTGAAGGTCCTAGACCAACTAGAATAAAAGAGAACTTGAATGCTTCAATATATCAAGATAATTTTATCAATGTTAATACGTGGTTTTAGGCTAACAATATCTTTAATTTGATTATATTGCAAATTTCTAACCATACTAGAAATAATTTACAAATGCCAAGTGTTTGGTAAGACTCCCTAAACGGATTAGATCGTATAAGGGAAATATGTATATATATAGATA
Source organism: Sequoia sempervirens (assembly GCA_007258455.2). Lineage (NCBI taxonomy): Eukaryota > Viridiplantae > Streptophyta > Pinopsida > Cupressales > Cupressaceae > Sequoia > Sequoia sempervirens. The sequence continues at coordinate 21,516 of VDFB02362954.1, read as the reverse complement.
CCAAATCAACATTCAATTATTATGAAATAAAAATTAAGGATGGTTATTAATATCTTAGATCAATGCCCATTGATATGCACCAATTCAAATTTCAGTAAGAAAAGTAACAAGGTCCGTTCATTCATCCAACATATTAGAGTAACCATATTTACATGGCCTTATCTTTCGGTACATAGACATTGAATATCACTTAACCCAAAATATTTAGATTTTAGCCTCATTTATAAAATGGCATTAAACAAAAGATTGTATCCAAATACATATATATATCTCCTAAAGAAAGTAATTGAGGCAATAGAGACAATTGGAACCATAAAGGCATGTCTTACACCAAATTTTCAAAAAGAGATTTAAGTATGCATGATTTATATATATATATATATATATATATATATATATATATATATATATATATATTTGAACAAGTTAGGAATGCTATCTATTTATTAAGAGTGGATTCTATTACAATTGTCATGAATTTTCTAATTAGCCTTTTTGCACAAAATGCCCAAATTCTATTTATAGAAATAATTGACATATTTTATATTAAACAAGCGTAGAAATGGATGAACCAGAGAATGGAGCTATAAAATTCTTAATTAACAGGAATAAAATTGGACGCCTAAACAAGATTCTCATTATAAGGTGGATCAAGGTGAATGATCTTTTAGAAAGTAATTTAAATGGTAATCCAACCAAGGCTGATCCATTTTCATTGAAATTGTAATTTTTAAACAAATAAGAAGGTTAAATGTATAGTCATTATTCTCTGTTCAAAAAAATAGTATCACAGCAATTAAAATCTTCACATCTTGATCAGAATATTACGCCTATAGTGCATTAGTATATCATGGCTAACAAATTAGAGAATTCCAACTCTTAAAATTATGTACCAAATGATATTTCATGGTCATGTGATTTCCTGCAACTGTTTTCTAGATAAATAAATAAAACTACAGATTGCTAGCTAAATCAAGACTATAGATGCAACATTTCTCTTGCAAAACCCATGTTCTATTGGTTATTCTAGCTGATTCATAAAAGACTAAATAAAATCTACATATTTTTCTCTGATATGCCCTGCGCAGGTTCACAAAGGTTCTCATTCAAATTTAATGGCTTAGTCTAACTTGCTCTATCTATATGCATGTATTTGTTTGTGACAAAAGACAAGAGGAATCCAATATTCTACATATCAAAGTGGACAGGTAAGATACCTACTTGGTGCGCTGATTCTTGGAAGAGATCTAAAGTGAACAATGCGCCCTGGTTGTATCTCCTCCTTCCTGAAGTCTAAATTTGAGCATCTCTCTGGAGTCTCTCACAGAACGTTCAATTACTCCTCCCAAAACAGAAGTCCATTCCCTCGTTTTATAGCTATAATGCATTAAATCTTTTGCAAACTGTAGAATGCGAGTTAGTTCTGAAATTTATTTCGGGCAGATGAAATAGAACTCCATGTGAATAATATGGATGGGACGAGGTTATAGTTGAGTGGCTGAAGATGGCGGGATGTGACCTACTAGTAGGTCTGTGCTGACTAAAAATTTAATTCGCTTATCTGGATCTGATTCACTGTGCAGTTTTTATTGAAAACGTGGTCATAATGTCTATTACCATTCATTCATGATGCCTGAAACTCCATAGTTGTCAACTAGATTTGGTCTCCATTCAATTTTTGCTCTCAAGTTTTCAATCAATAATTAATGACTGGCAATATTTTCAAGAATGTGAGTATTAGATTTTTTTAGTCCATTTAACATGTGTTCATGTATTAAAGTATATCAAAATGTGCAGTAAAAGTTAGGGAAGAGGAGTAAGTGACACATTCTTTCAAGTTATCTAAAGACTTGTCCGGTTTCGGGAGATCCTCAATTGAGGAACTACAACAACAATGGGACAACATCATTCTACCCTTAGGAAATCTCTAGGAGTTGTGTGTAGACAACATTTCACTGATGAATTGTGCCCTCCTGAAGGCACAGCTAGCCACCCTCTTTGATCCTTGCTCAATTGAAGATGTGCAAGGCCCCACCTTGCATGTGATTAGTAAAGCCTAATATGTTTTATGTGATCCTAAATAGATGGTAAGATGTATTATGGATGACAAATAGTGTGATTATTTGATAATATTCTTGCTTATGCTACCATGAATGTAAGACCCCATTTCGTATCCCCATTTTATTTCAATCGAACAAGTAGTTAGATGATAATTATGATGAAATGAATGATAAAATCTTTTTAGGATTCATGGGCATTAACCTTGATTTAATTATGATAGATGCACATGTGAATTGTTGGATATAACTTGAAAGTGTTGGGTTATTTGGCATATTAAATTTTGGTAAATGGTTCATCGTTAATGTTATAGGAGTTTAAAATGAATTACTAAGGTGGTAAACAAAATGATGGAGTGACTATTTCATTGACTATATTCTTGTATTGGAGTAAGTGTGTATTTCCTTTGATTGTAATGAAAATTGAACCATTAGGTTCATTTGATGTATTAATGAGTAAATAGTTTATGAGTGAAAATTATGTGAATTGGATTAGCTAATAATATGAAGAGATATATGATCTAATCATGCTGACTTTGGTAATGTGCAGGAATCAAATATGCAAATAGGAGGATAGATAAATGTTGGAATCAAATCAAATACATCTTTGGGAAGTTCTAAGTGTAGCCCTATTTGACTTAGAAGGGTTTGAGGTTTTATTATTGGTTGGGTGATTGAGTAGAATCCAATTGTAGGACATGTGATGTGAGTTTGGTTGGGGTTGGAACCCTTGGTTAAGATCAAAATTCGTATGGATTTTGTGTGGGTTTTAAAAAGGGATTACTAAATCAATTTCCTTGGTTTTTGAACAAGAATAGACCACTAGGACCTATACCTATGGGTTTGGAACCTTTTTGACACATGTGAACTTGTCCTTGGAGTGTGAAAAGACCCCTCAAAATTCCACATTCATAAATGCGACAAATTCAAAAAAATGTTGGGGCTTGGGAAGAGTGACTTGTCACTCTAAACCTTCTACTCCCCAAAAGTTCTTGGAATTGGCACAAGACTCACACATGTGTGAGCACTTGTGGGAAAGAGTGTAGGTTTGGAGGATCCCTATATATCTCAAGAAGATGGAAGATTTTGGCATTGCCCACTTCTCCTCTTGGAGAACTTGAGTGAAGATGGTAGAAAGAATAAGAAAAAGAGAGGAGTCCATCTCTTTGGCAAGATAATGATGAAAATGGCTTGGTTTGGAGAGGAAGAAGGATAAAAGAGTTTAGTTCCCTCACTTGGAGAAAATAGATAAGTTCTCTCTTACTTCTATTTTCTCTTTTGTGTATTTCTCTTTTCTGTAAGAAAGTGGTATTCTGTATGGATCATGGTTGAGAATAAAGAGTAGAGAAACTAGAAGCATGAGATTTGGTACTATGTTACATTTTATCACTTGTAAAGTTTTGAAAAAAGCTCCCTTCATCATATTGGAGTTAAAAGAAAACCTTGCTTGGGGGTATGGCTAGAGCCCACGAGGCTCCATGATGCCATTATGGTAGGGTGGAGAGAAAGACTTTGTTCATGGGTGTGTAAGACATTTGCTTTCTCAAACATAGTGGTAGAGTTACAAGTTGCAAGGAGATGAATTTCATATTGTTCAATGTAGAAATGAGAGCAAGCCTTTTTCATTTGTGTGATATTCTTTGTATTCTTAAATATTGTTTGTAATATTGAAGGCTAGTATTTTGCTTAAAATGAAAGAATAAAAAAAATAGAAAACTATTATTCATTGGTATGCATTCTTTACAAATTTTGGAACCAAAAATTTAGAAGTTCATCCCTTGTTCTACTTGCTATTTTGCTGGTAAAATGAAGGAAATATGGTTTTATTTATAATGATAATGATGGGATCTAATACTTTAGTTTGAAAAAAAAAAAGTTATTGTATTTTCTCTTGTTGGAAAAAAGGAAATGAGCCAATATTAAAAAAAAAGGTTCTCACAATGAAATTGCAAATTGAATATGAAGTTAATCTAATTATTTAGTGGTGAAAAAGAAGAGGAAGAAAAGATGTGGCATAAAAATTTGGAAGTAAAATATAAAGTTGTCTATTTTTTTTTTCCTTTGCATGTATGATTGAAAGTTTGAATTTCATATACTAACTTGAGAAATGAGTACTCCCTCCATCTTCAAGTCTCTCCTTCCTCACAAAAAATAAAATAAAAGAAAAGAAACAACTAAGTATTTATTAGTTCATTGGGCCATAGCAATTTATATTTAACTTCTAATATTTAGATATACTCATCATGTTTATACTTTATATCATCATATTGACATCTTCCTTCAAAAAATTAAGAAATGAATCTTCCATTTTATCTTACTTTTGAGAGATAAATGACAAATAAAAAAAACAAACAAACAAACAAAAAAATCAAATCACAAATATATAAGTGGATAGATCTTTATAATATATTTGTTGTTGTTGCTAACAACAGCAACAATATATAAATATTAAAAAAAAGAGATACACTGAACAGGCAGCCGCTTCTTTTTTTTTCTCCTTTTTAAACTCCCTTATCACCTCTATTGAATGTAAAATGAATGCACAACCATACACTCAAGCTGCACAAAATAATTCAGCAGTAGTAGAACCTCTGTGTTCCCATTCCTAGCAAGTTTTAAATTTAAAATAAAAAAAGAGGAATTTATTTATTTCACTCACTCTTTAACATTCAAACAATAGATTTTAGATAAAAATGAAAGAAAAAAAAAAGATTTTTTATTTATTCTTTGATATTATTAAGCATTGGTTCCAAAATAAGAATGAAAATAAAATTCAAACTTAAACAGGGATTTATATGAAAATAGGTTGCAATAATATGCTGCAGATTTAAATAGAGATCTCTATATCTATATGTTGTAATAATATTCAACTAGATTTAAATAAATGTCTCTATACTTATATGCTGCAATGATATTCAAACCTCTATTTTAATGGTCTGATAAAACATAGTAAAAATATAATAATATTAAATAAATAAAAAACTAAAGTGAAAATGACATGATTAAATCAAATGTGTACTTACAAGGAAAATATGTATGCAAATGTTGGAGTAAACCATTAGACAGATTAAAGTATTATAAATATGAAGATCTGAAGAATATTTGCACAAAATAAATAAATGAATAAATATGAGAGAAAAGCAAAAGATTCAAAGGAATGCCCAGTCTTTGTAGATCTATTCAATCCACCATTTCTTTTATCTCACAACCCCTATCATTTTATCTCTTTACCATTGTGGAACCTACAAAAAACATTGAAAAACAATTTTACCCCCATCAATAGCTATTTTATTTTAAAAAAAATGTATATACCAAAGAAATAAGCAAGAAAAAAGAGTGGAAGCACATAATAAAACCCCTTTTCGACCTGGTAGCGGATGAGTCCATTGCAGCTCCTACCTATCTCTTGGCGTCCTCCTGAGAATCTAACCCTACCGAGAGGATGCCGCTCATCCTCTTTCAGCCTATGGTGGTATTTGAAGAAGTGAATAAGAGAAAAATGGATTAGGGCAAGTGCATAGTAATATTTAGTTTTTTTTTTTAAATGATAATTTAAGTCAATAAGTTCTCATTGAAATCAAGAAGTTTTTATATTGTAAAATTTTATTATGATTGGTAATTTCAAGTGTGATTAACTTAATTTTCTGATAGTTGGGAAAGTTAGATGTGACTGTGGGAATCATTGGTAATTATTATTCATCTATTTTTATTATTGTTATTTGGGGAGGTTGTTGAGGGGAATATAAGGTACATAAATGTTCAGATTTTAAGTAAAGATATAAATCCTTTTATTTATCGAATAAGAATTAATTCATATATTCTAATGTATAAAAGGTAAATAAAATAAAGGTTTTAGCATATAATAATTGAGGGGTTATCATTAGGAAAAGAAGAAGGGAATGAATTTTTGCAATTAAAATTTACTTCCAATTAACATCTAATAAACTTCTTATAAGTGTGTCAATTCTTATTATAAAATTTTAATTATAAAAATTTATTTATTTAGGGATAAAAAAATTTAAGACTGCCTTATGGATATATTTTATAGGAATAGAATCATAAAAAAGAGAATTGGAGGTAATAATGTTGAAAGTGGTAATTATGCATTAATTCTTTTAAATTATAAAGTTAGTGTAATTCAAATATTGACTTATTATGATTATAAGTTAAATTATTAGGTATGACAACATTTTTGTCTAGTGAAGTAAATTATAACACTCTATCTACAATACATGATCTTATTACTAATGCGTGATATGTTGAGTAAATAATAATCTTAATAATGGTAATTTAAATATTCCTTAATAATATTTATTATTTTAGTACAATAACATTAATAATGTTAACATAAAACTTATTATTAATATGATTATTCAACCTAAGAATGTTGATAATATTATTATAAAAAAAAGAAACAAGTTTAGTAATCAACATATTGAACAACAATGATAATATTATTGGTAAAAAAAAATTAATTCAAAAAAAAAAAAAGTAGTTTCAATAAGAGATTTAATATTGAAATACTACTCAAGTTATTGATAATAAGTCCGAGTTTTAACTGTACTATTGAGTCTAATGCAAGATCAAAAAAATAATAATGTTATTAAATTAGTTTAATGCAAGGGATATCAATAACGTCATTCTGAGGGTAAACATAAATAATATTATATGGGTAAAGGGGGTTTCTTTAGGGTTAACTAAAATATTTACTCTAGGGAACCAAGTGCATCATAAATGAATGTATTATTGAAGATGATTAAATTAAACTATTAACTGAGGATAAAATTAATTTAATCTCTTTAAAATCAATGATTAATTAACCCTTATTAGACCTAATGGGACCAAAGTTGTTAAAATGTATCCTAACAGAACCAAAACTTATGCTAACTCAATTGAATTTCTGAGTGGGCAAGTGGTCCGGCTTGGAGTGAGACCTAGTTGATATTGTTCAAAAAATAATGGAAATTTAACTTTCACACTTGAGTTAAGAGTTGGTTGCATGAGTTGTACAACTCATATCATGTTAGTATTACAATTCAAAATCTTAGAGAGTTGTTTAGCTTAATTATTAGTTTTAAAAAAAAAATATGTTAGGTTTTTGTAGAAAAATTTATGGCCATGATGAAGACCAAGAATCTCTACTTGCATCCATTCAAGTTTATGCACAAATTTTAACCGAAGCAATTTTACAGTGGAATGATAATAAGGGTAAGTGGGTCACCCATCTTCAGAAAATCAAGCATTCTTTCTCTGAGGGTGCATCAAGTGCATCCTAAATGTGTTTCACCCTGTACCCCTTGTTCATTGATGTCAAAAGGGGGAGAAAACATAAAGAAAAAGAAAAGTTTTTGAGAAACAAAGATAGTCATCATAGGGGGAGTTCTGGATTTTATCTTTTGAGGTTTTGGAATTTTGGAATTTTGTTTACCATCAATGAAAAAGGGGGAGATTGTTGATATTTTTCATTGATTTCATTGATCAGTCTGGTATTCTTACCTCTAGCTTATCCCTTGTTTGGGCAGTGGTGTTACCGACATAAGTTTTGGTCCATGCAATGTTGTATCATATTTTTTGGTCCGCTCCTATTTCAGTATAGCGTGGGATATCTTTTTACATCTATGCCAACATCTCCATCATCTTGTGTAACATGTTCACCTGGCTCTACCTCCTATGCAAGCCGACTAAGTGGATATGCAGATCTAGTATATATATATGAAGCGACATAAAACAAAAATAGAATATATATGATATATGATGTATGATAGTGATCTGTTGCTGTATAGTATGCATTGATATATGTGCTATAGTAGTATAGTGTAGTGTTTTGAAGATCTTTGTGCTTCATTAAGAACTGTATTCATGCATTTGCAGATGCAATTATAGGAGTTCAATTTTGTAACATATACTCCAGTTGTAAGCCGTCTCTCAATTGTAATAGTTGGATTTTGTATCTTGGGTAGTGAGCCAACTCGACAGTGAGCCACCTAGTATTCTGCAACTAGTTACTTAATACTTGAGAGTTAACCCTCTCGGTGGTTTTTCCCATCTTGGGTTTCCATGATAAAAATCTCAGTGTTATGTGGTGTTGTGTTATATTGATTATTGTTTAGTAGTTTTAATTATGTTATGTGGGTAGCTATTTAAAAGTCTTAATATTTTTCGAGGAATATTGATTCACCCCTCCCCTCTCAGTATTTTGGATGTTCAATAATTGATGCATCATAAGTTAAAAAATGATCAATGAATTTCTAGCTAGGTCAAAATAATGAATTTTTAGGAGATGCCCTTTGTTAATGTTAAGAATATCTTTGCTTGAATGTTGACATCCTTTAGTCATGCAAGTCAAGAAATCACACACTCAATTTGTGAGATTAAAAACAAAGAATGGAATGCAAAATTAGAATGGAAATAGAACGCTATTCTCAAAGAGAAATTTTGTACATATAGGAAAACTAATTTGAGTCACTATAGGAGTATTCAATTCAATTAGACAAGAATGCTCTACTAAGTAGAAAATGAGAGTGACATATATATTTAAAGAGTTCAAATAAATCTCCAAATGACATATCATCACCTAAGGTGGCATAATACATAATGTAGAATAAAATAATTAAACAATAATTTTACTCTAACACCCTCCTTTAAGCTCAACTTAGGTGGGTACAAATATGGATGGGTGCCAAAAAATAGGTCTGATTAGGTATCTATGTACAATGAAAAATATCCCATAAAGTGGAGAAAGGTAGAAAAACCTGTGGGAAAAAAACTACCCTAAAAAAGAGATGATAACAAGAAATTACAATGAATAGAGATTGTGAATCCCCCTAAAATATGGTGCATAAATTCTCTATGTGATATTCTACTGGAAATAACCTCTAGATACTCTCGATGAAGCACCTTTGAATTTTTATGCAACAAGAGATAGTGGAGGATGTAAACTGTCCATACTAGAAGTAGAAGAATGAATTTAAGTATGAATTCTCTAGAGAAAAGTGGGAAAATTTGTAAACATGAGAGAGATGATGAATCTCAATCACTGCAAAAATCTATCTACTCTATGAATCTCAAATTTTCATTGAAGTGGATGTGAACTCAACTATATTTCTAAAAAAATTAAGTTGATAAATGGAAATAATGTTGTTTTTCAATTCAAGAACAAACAAGACATTGGGGATATTTTGATTACATATCTCAATAATACCTTGTCCACACACACACATATGAAAGTCTTATTAGCTACTTGTACCTTGTTTACATTATAAGGATACAAGGGCATGTACACTTTTGGATAAGGAGACATATGATGTGATGTTCATGAATCAAGAACCCATTTATCAATCTCTAAACCTAAAGTTTGCTTAAGTACTTTTCCTTTAGATATATTCTTTGATTTAGAATATTCTAAACTAGATGAAAACTCTTTGATGGTTTTAGGAACCCATTGTTTCTCAATTAGATGTGTAAGATAGTGAATCATTTTCTTCATACATTAGTCTTCATTGTGCAAAGATTTCTTGCAAAAAAATGCACTTCACTTTTTGTTGTGATTTACAATCCTTTATTTCTTTGTCCTTTTGTTTAGTTGTAACAAGAGATTGTGGCTTTGAAGTATGAATGGTGCACATTTGGATTGGTTTTTTCCTTTGTGATTGTAATGAAGAGGATATGCTACTCCCAAGTCTCTAGGATAGGGAAGAGTCTACAAGGAGTGGATAGCTCTCCATTACTTCAAAGTACAAAGCTCAAGTGATGGGTGACAATTAAGAGAGAGTTTATGCAATGTTTTTGGGTTTTATGATTGTTTATGAAAAGAGAACTTCATAAGCCAAGTGAACACACCTCAGAGGTCTAAAGAGATAGGCAGGTAGGCTCTCGACCAGAGGAAAAAAGGACAAACCAAGGATGACAGTGTGGCGCATTGGGGTCTTGTATGGACCAAAGAGAGATTTAGCTACTAGAAATGCTTATGGTTTGCTAACTACTCAAAATATAAAGTTCGATAGATTAACTAAACTAAATAGAGTACTCAAAATGCAAAAAAGAACAACACGAAGAATACTTAAACAAGTAAATAAATTATTTAGCGAAATGACAAGTAGTGGAAGAAAAGGGATGAACTCATGACTAGTCCATCTATAAAATGCCCACAAAGCTCCTTGTAGAAAGTCTGCACACATAGAAACAGTAAAAGGGTTGGGGTTATTTTCAGGGCTTGCCTTGGTCAAACCCCCATTTTGGTGTTTCCACCTCCACAAATAGCCAAATAAACAACAAGATAGAAATATAGATAAAGAAATGACAAGACAAAGATGTAGAACATAAAAGATAATAATATGCTATTCAATAACAATGATAATGCAATAAAAGGAAAATGTTACTGTAGACACCTAAATTTGTCCTTCCTAATTAAATAAATATTTTATTTATTTAATTAGCTTTTTTAGTTAATTTATTAACCTTTTCTTCTATTCATTAAATAAATATTTTAATTTATTTAATTAATCCACTAATCTTTTTCGATCCTATAATTAAATAAATATTTAATAATTTATTTAATTATTCCCACCTTCTTTTTTATTAATTAAATAAATAATTTAATTTATTTAATTAATTTCCTATCCTTTCCTCTATTAAATAAATAAATATTTAATTTATTTAATTCACTAGCCTTTTCTTCTTTAAATCTTAGCCAATCATCTTGTGCACATGGATTCAAATCTAAAATTGTAGTCATGTGACAAGTGTCCTTTTCCTCTTCATTCTCTTTGTCCTTTCCCTATTGTCTAGGTTCATTGAAATTTAAAAGCCAATGCACCTCTTAATCTCAATCATTCATTTTGAATTTGATCTTTCCACCTCTTAATCCTATTGATTCTCCTTCTAGCTTTTAATCTTGACCACTCATTCTTCCACCTCTTAATCCTAACCCTTGGTTTTCTTTGAGACTTCTATAAAATTCTTCCACCTCTTAATCCTAGCCCTTGGTTTTCTTTGAGACTTCTATAAAAGAGACTCTTCCCTTGCATTTTCATAATCTAGAACTCTTATCATGCCAAAACTATAGTAAAATTTTGTGGCATTCTTGAGCTATTATTTGCATTATTTAGCTATTATCTTGCATTATCATCTTTGGTTCATGGTTATGCCCTTTTGGAGAGCAACCCACATTTCAAGTACCTTTGGAGTACAACAATGGAGCAAAACAAGGGTTTGGTAATGTGATTCATGTTTTATGTTTTTGTTTATGCCATTTCCCTGTGCTTCATTGATGTTATCTTGATTTGTGATTTTGGTATTATTTTTTATATTCTTCATAATCATATTTTTTAGATCTACATATTTGGAATGCTTGGTGGGACCCACTTTTGCTAATATTTAATAAGTTTTTTGGAAAGAAAGTTTTTTGGAAATGTGTTTCTAGGTGTTGCACTTTTTCTCGTCATGCATCCAAGAAATTTTCACACATAAGTTCATATTTGGGTCACTTCTTTGTTTGTAGATTTATTTTTCTGAAATTGACGCACATTTGGTTAGATAATGCCATGCACTTGGTATTTTTGGCACACGTCTAGTAATATCAACACACATTTTTTTTTTATGTTTTTTGTATTTTATTTCCTCTGGTTTTGTAGATCTAAGATCATCGCACAAGTGGTTTTTTTGATGTGCATTTTGTGTTTTTGGTGCACATCTGGTAAAATCTCTATGCACTTGGTTTCTATTTTTCTATTTTTTTGTTTTATTTTCAGAGCTAGCAGGTACGCACACTTGGTTATCCTACTGTGCATTTTTCCCTGTTGTCGCATAGTTGGCCTGCATGATGCACATCTGGTAAGTTTTTCTTAGGTATTTTTTGAACCTTTTTACAATGTTGCACATTTCGCTAACAAGGTCATGCATCTAGTCTATGTTTTAGGTTTTTAGATTTTCTTAGTTTATCCAATCTTATGGTTTCTATTTATTTCTACATTTTCTATTGTTTTTCTTTGAATCTAGTCTGAATCTAACCCTAGATGTGAAGCCTTGCATATGTATCTCTTGTTTTTTTTGGTGTTTATCTTTGTGTTTGTGTAGGGTTCATATTTTTATTCAAAGAAGGTTTACAAAAGAGGTTATCTTGGAGCTCTTCATCAACCTACAGTGAAAAAAAAGCATTGAACTCTTGGTTCCATGTTTCTAATCCCTCTTTTCTTCTTTTTCCTTTTCTTTCATAAAAAGCTATTATTTTCCTTCTTGCTTTAGACAAAAATCTTTGGTGTGTCTTCTAAGATCTACTCTAAGTATGCTCTCCTCGCACACCCAATGGTGAACTTGAGGGTTAGAAAAGAGTAATCTTATCACTTGTGGTGTGTCTTCCTCACTTTTTTTTGGGTGTGGGGCTTAAAATTAACTTACAAGTTGTTCTTTGAGTATGCTCTTATCTTGCACCTAAGGGTGATCTTGAGAATTAAAAAAAGGTATTTCTTGTACACACATTTGGATTTGGTAATAAAATTTAATAAGTGTCTTTTAAACCCCAAGTTTTTCTCAAGTATTCTCTTCTCTTGGACCCAATGGTGATCCTGAGAATCAGAAAGAGGAAAACTTGATTTTTTATTTATTTTTAGGGGGCTTGCTTGGGGATTTCATCACTCCAAGGGATGACCTCAACTCTTGTGTTTCGATGGAGTATAAAAATAAAAAGGTGAATTGAAATACATGCTCCTTTGGCTTGGAATATTTCCATTCAGGCTAAGCCTCTAGGAACCTTATACCTTAGCAACATGGAGGTGGAGAGTGGGTTATCCTCTCCTCCCAGTTGTGTGGGAGTATTCTTTTTCATCTATGAATTTTGGCCTCATGTAACCTCAAGGTATCTAAAGGAAACCTTTTAGTAAGCTTGTTCAACCTTAGCAAAACATTTTGGCCATACCCACTTGTGTAGGATTATTGTTGTGTCTTTTGTGTCTTCTTGTTTAGCACCTATATCTTCTCTTGAAACCGAAGAGAGATATTTGACCACTGATAGCCTTAGGAAGTGTATTCTTCATAGTTTTTCTTTTATAGTTTCATTAAGCATTCAAATTTATAAAACTTGTTTTCAAAATAAAAAAAATCAAAGGCAAAAAATTGAAACTTTTTTGTGTCTTCAAAAACTCTTGCAAGTCTATTTCGTTACTTTTTTTCATTCATTTGGTGTTGTAATTTATCATTTTGGTCAAGAAATGTAGCTCAAATGATCAAAACAAAGTTTCAAACCTATCTTACTAAAACCTCTACACATCTATTTCATTAGTGGCACACATCTGGTTATCTAATCATGCATTTGGCTATTCGGTCACACAGTTACTTCTAAAACTACCGTACACCTAGCTGATAGTGTGACATAGTTGGTATTTTTCTTCTTACCTCCTTGTTCTTGGTTGAAAAATCTCAAAAATTTGGCATACTGAGCTTAATCTAGTCTTTAAAAGCATTATTTTGTTGTTCTTACTAAAATTAGTAGTGGATAATATTTCGAGCTTAAATTTTCATTATCAAAGCTTGTTAGGACTTAATTTGAATCTTGATCTTTTCTATCTCTATCTATCTTGATCTTGATTATCTTACTTGAACTCAACTAGTTAGTTCAAGTATGATTCTATCATTATCATTCTCTCTTTGTTTGATGGGTACTCTACTGGTTAATACAAGAAAAAATTATCTATCTTTATCATCAAAAAGATTCATTTGGGGTCTTGATTTATTTTTTATTATTGAAGAACAAGTGTATAAGTGTTGGAAATCAAAATTTGTTTCTAGCTAAGACCACATCTTATATTCTCACTACATGATCTCAATCAAAGATAAATATGGAAGTTCATCAAGAATTTGATAGTGGTATTCCTAATTCTCTTGGGATAGATCAACATGAGCAAAGGTTACCCTTAGAGAACCCTTCAAACCAACCTAGGAGTCATGTCGTTTATCCTAATGTATCTTCCCAATTTATCACCATAGAAGATGAAAAATCCTTGGTGCAAGATGAAGAAGAAGACATTGAGGAATATGTAGGAGAAATGGAACAAGATCCTAAAGAAATGAAAATCTTGGATAAGATGTTTCAAAAAAACCCTGATCACTCCCTTCAAATTTTACTTAAAATAAACAAAAAAGGATAAGGTCATTCAAGAAGGTGAAAAAAGTGGGAACTCTAAACATTTGATAAACTTGGAAAACTCTCAAACCTCAAAAGAGAAATCCTTTGCAACCTACACATATTCCACTCAAACCCAACCCAAAGTTTCTAAAAGTCAATGGAAAACATTTCAAGAGACCAATAGAGATCAATTTTTAAATGTTTCAACCCAAGTAAGTCAACCTTTGTTAAATCGAGGAAACCTCAACCCTTAAAACATTTCCCTCCAAAAGAATTATCACTTTTCATATGAAAACCCTTTGAATCAAACCTCTCAAAGTCAAAACCTCCAAAATGAAAGCTTTCAAAACCTCCAAAAACAAAACTTTCAAAACCTCCAAAATAAAAACTTTCAAAACTTTCAAAATCAAAACTTCTTAAACCTTCAAAATCAAAATTTTCAAAATTTTAAAATCCTTTTCACCTCTATGGGGAAAAAAAATCCTACAAGTCAACAAATCCCCATGAGTCAAAAAATCCCTTCAAGTGATTTCATGGAAACAAGTCAACCTCAATTTGGTGGAAATTGTAACTCAAACTTGTGGCCACAAGGACCTCTCCAAAATCAATTTGGAACCTATAATCAAATCTACCCTCAAAATGATTTAGCCCAAAAAGTGCAAACCTTGCAACAAAAAAATATCAGCATTCAAATGAGAAACATTAAGAAAACTTACACAATAGATGACATATTTCCCTATCCATTTGATAGATCTTTAAACATGATCCCTTTTCCACATAATTTTGAAATGCCAAAGTTTGATGGATATAAAGGAAAAGGTGATCCCAAGAATCATGTGAGATAATACTATGTGGCTTATCTTGAGATCTCTTATAATGACACCTATCTCATACATCTCTTCCCAATAAGTTTAGGGGGGCAATCCATGGAGTGGTTTTCATACTTACTTCCTAGAATTAAAACCTTCAATGAGTTATTTGAAAAGTTCATTGCTCACTTTTCCTATAACATAGAGCATGAGACCTCCATGACTGATTTATATAACACTAAGCAAAAAAATGGAGAAACCTTTGCTTCATTTCTTTAAAGATGGAGGAATATTTCTAGCAAAATCCATTACACTATCTCTAACAAGTAACTTGTTAACATTTTCACTCAAAACTTGAATCAAGAAATGTCATTTCACCTACAAATTCAAGGAGGAAACTCATTTGAAGAAGTGATTGAAAGTGGTGTGAATGTTGAAAGGGCCCTAATTGCAAAAGGTATTGTGAAAATTTTAAAGGGAAATAAGCATAAAGAATCTTATTCTTCCCATGACAAGTCTAGAATTTGTGGAAATAATAAAGGTGTGGTAAATGATGGCATTTTTTATGCTAATGATGTTATAAGTTCCCAACCTCCCCTTCAAATTGATGTAGCTAGTCAACCTAATAGTCTAGGTAGTAGACACCCTAAGAAAAATAGTAATCCTAGAAGGAAGTTTAACCCTTTAGGAGAACCCCTTGAGTCTTTCATGTAAAATATTATCCAAGCTAAGCTCTTGACTTTACTTGAAGTAAAGGATTATGAACCTCATGAGAGGCCCCCTTGGTATAAAGAAAATGAATATTGTGATTATCATATATCCAAGGGTCATAAGACTTATAATTATTTCTAGTTGAAACACAGTATCCAAGACCACATAGACCAAGGTAAGATTAATGTGGATCCTAGACTTTAACTAATATTGATCTCAATATTTTCCAAGACCCCATTCCAAAACATGGGAAAGGTGATACCTCTAAAAATAATAATGGAATCTATAAGTATACCAATTATACTGTTGTTGGGCATGATTACACCATAGCTTGCCTAACATGATTTCCTACTGTTGCTACTATAACTATCCCTAGGGGAAAAGCTGATTGTGTTATAACCACTCATTAGGGTAAAGTGACCATCTAAGGTGAGTCATCTATCCCTTCTCCTAAATCCAATAATAAACTCCTAGATCAACTCAAAAATACCGCTACTCAAATTTCAATCTTAGAGCTTCTTAAGATGTCCTCCACACATAGAGAAATTATTGAGAAATATATTCAAGAGTTCATCGTGCCTAAGTACATTGATGTTGCTAAGTTTGAAGCCATGGTAGCTGCCCTATCATCTCCTTGACCTTTTACATTCATTGATAAAGACTTTCCCAATGATTCCACCAACCACATTGAAGCCTTGCATATACAAGTCCTTGTTCATAAGCACCATGTTAAGAGAGCCATGATTGATGGTGGCGCTAGCCTAAACATTTGTACCCTTAACCTTGTCAAGTAATTAGGATATTTTGAGGGTGCTATAGATCACACTAGATGCATTTCTATTAAGGCTTATGATGATTCTAAAAGAAGGTATGAGCACTTAATCACTCTTCCAATTCAAGTTGGCCTTGCCATAATTAATACCACTTGTCAAGTTTTGGATTTGGATCTCCCTTACAACATTCTGCATGGTCATCCATGGATACATGCCTTAAAATTTGTCCATCAATCTATTATGAATGCATAAAATTCCCTTATGATGGTGTTGAAGTCACTATTCATGGAGGTTTTCACCCTTTTAAGTATTCCCAACATCTTGAAGTAAAATATCATCAAGCCTTGCAAGTCCATAATAACATTGTTGTCCCCTTTTCCACTCCATATCTTGATTCATCCACCTTATCCCCATCTTCCAATTTTGCATCCACCATTCTTGAGGTCCAAATCCAAGTTAAGGAAAATGGCATGGGAGAGTATAACATGCATCAATACTTCTATGTGGGTCAAATACCTTCTTCACCTAAGGATTATGGAAGGCCTAAGCCTAAGGAGCAAGTTTCAATAATTTTTGTTAAGAATTCTTCAACAAAGTTCTCTAAATGGGGTGAGCTATCTAAGGAATTCATTAGTGAAGATATCTCTACATGGATTTATAAGGATAAAAATTAAGAGACCCCTTTGCCTAAGATTCCAACACATGAATACCCTAGAGGTTGTAAGCTTGCTAATAAAATGGGTTATCAAGGAAAATGCCTTGGGTGTAAAGAGCAAGGAAATATTGAACCTCTATCAATTGAAAAGATTAAGAAAAATCAAGGTTTAAGGTATGGGTCCACAAAAGATAAGTCTCCTGAAACTTCCCTTTAAGCTTCTTTGAATATCAAACCTCCTAAACAAGATAATTGTAAAGAATCCATGAAAATTTCCAACCTATTTGATTGATTTTCCATTTGCACCCTTTCAGTTGCGTCATCTATGCCTACCTCTGCACCTCAATCTAATGAGCTTATACTTTTCTACCCTCAACTTGTTGATTGGGATAAAAAAAGGTTCATCGATTCTAGACACTTTTCAAAATTATGAGGCTATTGCAAAGTTCATGGACTTAAGAGATACAATTCCTCTAGGTGCTCATAGGGTTGTATTTGTTATTGAGCTTGAAGATAAGGCTTATTTTGGTGAAACCTCTAGTCATAGCTCTCATAGTAAAAGGGACATGAACATAAAGATATATTCTTCTAAGGATAAGAAAGTGATGTCATTATCTATGGATGTAGATGAGGATTTAGAGATTCCTATTATGACTAGATATCAAGAGAGAAACCTTGTGTTGGTTGAGAAGCTTGAAGCAATTAATCTTGGGAAATTTGAAGAACCTAAGGTCACTTATTTTTCTAAACTAGTTAAGAAAAATATTTGTAAGATGTTTCCTTAGATTTCCTTGTCGGTTAAGGTTGAGCTTTAGAAGTTATTGAATGTTGGTTTTATTCGACCTATTGATTATCCTGAGTGGGTTTCTAACCTTTTGCTAGTTTCTAAACCCACTAGGGGCATAAGGATATATACAAACTTCAAGGACCTAAACAAAGCATGTCCTAAGGGTGACTTTCCTCTTCCCAACATAGACATGCTTGTGGATTTGATAATTGGACATGAGATTCTTTCCCTTATGGATGAATTTTTTGTTAGGGAAATTTAGGGAATCTCAGAGAAACCTCCAAGAACATTAGTGCCTATGGTAACTTCAATTTTGATTAGATTACCTCAAAGACACAAAAAACTATGTCCTAAAGCGAAAACATACACAGTTCATTTCCCACATTGATCCTTCTAAGAGAAGTACATATAAATGCAATATCATGCAATAACAGATTCTAGTAGCAGAACCATTAACAAATGAAAGATAAGATAGAAAACTAGAACACACAGATTTACGTGGGGAAAACCCTTTCAAGTAAAAAACCCCACACTACAAAGATCGAGCCATTGTATTATTCAGCAACTGAAGGTTACAATACAACTCAGGCTCATAGCCATTTCAGAGATTACATCTTGTTCATTCTGGATACAATCTAGCAACCAACTCTCCCTCTGTACATTTCCTGATCAACCTCTCAAACCAAACAATCTTCGTACTATTGTAATACCCTCACACAGTATACAGTATAAATCAACACAAGAGATCAACCATGGCATTCAGTCCTTGATCAGGAGAGAAATCAGTAGCATAACCTTGCCTCTCACTTCCTCTGCTTCGGCCACATGGCCTCGGCCTTCCAGCCAGCCACTTAGTCCTCACTCTATCGCTCACCTGTATCGAACAATCCAACAGAGCATCATCTTATATTCCAGGCTATATACATTTCATTTCTGTCTGTCAAGCTTCCTCTCAGAACGGCCACAACAGACTAACTTCCAACGGTTCCCATTCGACTCCTCTAATTTGTCCACAAGACTCCACATAGGAAAGTATCACTTGGTCAAATGGCTTCAAGCTATGTTGGCATATCGGTGAGACACTGACCGTGTCTCCCCGATACCAACATAGTCAGCATTCAATATCGCCAAGAGTCCATCCTATCGGCAAGACATTTCATCGAGTCCAGAGAGCTATCGCTCAGCTTTTGCCATGTCACCAAGACATATCGCCTTCGTTGAGACATCCCATCGATCCTTCATTGTTATTCTGAAGCATCCAATAGTCGATGAGACTTATCGCTATTTCCAAGAGGTTACATCGATGTTCAACAGTTACTTTGAAGTATTCAACAGTCGACAAGACATCACCTTCGCTGAGACGTTACCCCGAATACTCACAAGTCATACCGAGCACCAAACACCAGTTGGAAAGACATTCGTCTTTCGCCAAGAGGTTTCACCGAACTCTTTTATGTTACTCCGAAGTGCTCATCTATCACCAAGACATACATCCTTCATTGAGACTTTACTCCAAGATCCTTATGTTTCATCGAGCACCGAATGGTCGACAAGACTTCTATCCATCACTAAGAGTTCTTAGTGAACCCTTAGTGTTACCCTGATGCCTCCAAGTGTGTCCCCGTCGGCAAGACCTTCATCGGTCGTTGGGACATCTTCCCAAAGCCCTTTGAGTTTCCTCGAGAGAATACAGTCAGTGTGACATTCCCTCATCGGTAAGACTTCTTACCGATAGTATTCCTTCCAGTGAGAGTTTCCTCGATGACTTCAAACCAAACGATGTTGGCAAGACATTAACACATCGCTGAGAGCTCATAGCGAACACCCAAGACTCTCCTTGATATCTGATAGAATGGCCTGTCATCCAGAGATATCCACGAGTGGTGAGAGGTTACAATAAACAAACTGTCACAGCGATAGGCTCCAAAGTAAAGCGTTCGACAAGACTCCTGCAAGGTCACAACAACTTGAATAATTTCAACAAGGTTTCAATTGCTAGTTGGCCAGACATGTCACCAGTCTTAGTGACCATGCTTTCTTAGAGGTTT
Organism: Sequoia sempervirens; assembly: GCA_007258455.2. Lineage (NCBI taxonomy): Eukaryota > Viridiplantae > Streptophyta > Pinopsida > Cupressales > Cupressaceae > Sequoia > Sequoia sempervirens. The sequence continues at coordinate 1,558 of VDFB02362954.1, read as the reverse complement.
CAGCCTATTAGATTGAGGCAATAATTCCAACAATCTCCCACTTGACGTAGATCACATAGGCACCTCCAAAGCAACCAAACACTAAGATCACACTAGCTCCACCAGTTCAGACCCCGCAATACTCAAGACACCCAATCAACAAGATTCCATAGATAACAGTCCACCAGAAAATCTATAACAAAGACCAGGCATCCAACTGCAACTCACTGTCCAACAAAACAACTGAAATGCAACCGATCACAGCCTTCCAGGAAACCTCATAGACCTCAAACATGCTCTCATGCTCCATCAAGAATTCTGCTCCAACATCTAATATGTCCACCATTCAGCCAACAATCCTTTTCATCTTCCTACATGGCACATGTGGAAGAAAGATACAAGCCAAGGTGAATAAGCACCATTCCAACGAACACAAGCAAGAGATCCTAGTGATATCAACAACAAGGAACTGCTACTACTTCACTGTACTCAAACGCTATACAAAAGCAATATCAACTTCAAAGCCTCAAATAGAACACAACCGTGAAGTCATTCTCCAGAAACAAGAAAAAAATACCAGCTAGAACAACAATCAGAATGACTGCTTCCATCCAACTGATAAACCCACGCGACTAAAAATAGTACCCACAGCTTGTGCTATTCCATCCAAACTCACATACCTCAAAAGTATCAGCATTAGTAAACTCATGCTGCTCAAAACCAACCCATCAATAGAGAATGCAAGCTCCAAGTGCCAACCAGTCAAAGAAGACAAAACACAACAAGAACTCCCACTGTCTGAGTAATCCAAAAAAACTTCACAAGTCTACCAATAACAACACATAGAAAATGTAACCATGTAGTACCAAGGAAATATCCACAATGACATGGCCAACCCACAACAAACTATTACAAGAAAAATTTCTCTCACCACAAGTTTTCATAGTTCTCCCAAGATCTCCACACGCAACAAACAATTGTAATGTGAAAACAAACATCCAGGAAGAGAACCAAGACTAAAGAGAGAAACTTTGCACACCATATCCCTATAGAACACCCTCCTATATACACTTCTAACAACCAGCTTTGTCAAGAATGATCTCCTTCCCATCCCAAAAGAAAATCCTTAACAACATCCAACCATTCAATCATCAAGATCAAAGAAACTTCTAATATCATGTAATCAACATGGATGTAAGCCTCTCAAATAAATTCAATCTACTTCATTTCCCATTTCAGGAAATCAGCCCAAACATCATCTCCTACCAATTCTCATTAGTAAAACACATAACACAAAAGATCAAGAAGATAAACAAGTTGTACAACTTCCACTATGAATCCTCCATAACCATTAAACAACAATTCAAGATCCATATCATGAAAGTGAACAAAAAACCACATCTGAAAAATATAATGGGCCACATACCTCTTAGATAAACTACCGAGTAGACCAAGAGTGGGAACATGAATACTCCTTCAAGGTATATAAGCCATCATGACCAATCCAAGAGAAATCTCCTCATAGGTCTTCTAATTGAACTCACGTTCAACCAAGATGTAGGCTTCTCGGACTTTCTGC